>JAOTRH010054629.1:0-19081 GCA_034768845.1 Heliamphora exappendiculata
ACTATAAATCCCGGTGTCTGGTTCTTTATCTCTATCCCTCTCCTTTTAATTCTAGCATTATTTTCTTAATTGCATATTTAAGCAATTATGAATCTTTAGTGGTATGAATTGTAATTTATGTTTTTAAAAAATTACTTCTAGGTTGAAGTGAATTTTTCTAATTACACTAGAAGTATGTGTCTTATTTACTCATTAGGTCTATGTTGTAGCATATTTATATGTCATTATAACCCTGACCGCCATAATACATGTGATACACAGCATTCAGTCTCTTAGGATTTTCACATATATGTGATAACCAGAAATATGGAAAAGCAGTCAGACAGGATTTGGAACAAGAAAAATCAAAACCTACTATGTTCTTGTTTCAAAATCCAGAGATATAGCAGAAGATTTAAGCATAGATAAGATTATTGGTTCATCGCATTAATCTTAAGACTTCAATCTTTCAAGAGCTGAAACATAACCAAACTAGAGAAATCACGAACGATTTTACACATTTTGAACAATCAATTGACACCTTAGCAAAAATGATAACATTTTGAATAATCAATTGACACCTTAGCAAAAACGATTTTACACATTTTGAACAATTTTACGCCGAATCGATTTATTATCAAAAAAAGATACTATTTTTCTGTATAGTTTTTCATCCGAACGATTTTACGTTCGTTCGGACGATTCGGCGTAGTTCAATTTTTTTAAAAGATGTAGATCTTGCCCGCGCAGTGTTTGATTCGATTCGTATGCACTATTATTATATCATGGGATTCCAATCCCTTCAGTTATATGTGATTTTTAAAATAAAAATAAATAAATTCTTATCTAGATATTTTTATTGTTATGTAACACTTGAAAAAATGAAAATGAAATAACTCGTAAAAAATGTTATGTAAAATAACTATAGATAAAAATGATATTGAATATGAATCAATAGAATGTCCAACGAATGTTGTTAATATCCAACTGAATCCAAATTAATAAAATGTTCAACCAATATCTCTTGACAAATTTGTTATTTTTATACCGGTGTTTTGTAGTTAATTTTTTATAATAAAAAAAATTATCAATTATTTGAATTATGAAGTTTTTGATGCATAGATTAATATTGTTTTTCTATCGAATTATTTAAATACTTTTTACAAATTGTTTAAAGCTTTTTATTTATTATAATTTATTAATTTTATGATTAAAATATATATGAAATTAAAAATATAACTTGTTATTAAACAGATTATTAAACAAATCGTAAACAAGTTAACACGTTTATAAAGAGATAGTGTTATTATTAAAATAAATGACATGTTTAGATGAATAAATAAAGTTGGTGTTGAGAGATTTCTGACACGAACCCAATATGACATAACACGACACGATATTCTCCTACTAAAGAGGGCGTCCCACCTCTATTTTTGTCCTGTGTAAAAAAAAATTTATACCTTTTTAGAATGTGCATTGAATTTTTAACCTAGTTTATAATGATTATAAATACAGATTTATTTTTATGACCATACCTTTCATTTTATATAAGTCCTTATAAAGGTGAACCATGCAAAAAAATTAAATCGATCAGCTATCAATAACTAAATTATTTAAATAAATTAATTTTAAATAAAATAAACGATCATTTCTTAAAATTACACATACTATTAAAATAAATGTTATACAACACCATATTTACAAATATCCAACCAATCTAATTTTTTGCATAAGCAATTTTCTTAATATGCTCTACACGATAAGCAGTTCGGATCATTGAAATAAACTTTAAATAAACACATAAAACATATATAGAGTTTTTGACAGTCTCAATCTTTAAGATTTATTTAGGATTACCATGTACCATTAAAATAAATATTATAAGATACTATATCTACAAAATATTCAATCAATCAATTTTTTTATATAGATAATCTTTTCAATATATTTTACAAACTAATCGGTTTAAATCATCATAATAAAATTGAGATGGACCCATAAAAATTAAATTTTATGGTAAACAAATATTTTTTTACCCTACAATTAAAAGACATTCTTTAATCATTTTGATCTAAGAAATTGAACAAATAAAATCTTTTAATTAAGAAACAAAAGAAAATCACACAAGACTTAAAAATAAACATAGTAAAATATAACCTATCAATTTATGTTAACTTATTTTTTTTAAACACAAAATAACTAAATATACTTAGTATACTATTTTTATACCCAACAAATTTATATCTTCACTCTGTCTTTATTCATGTGAATTTATAGTCTTAAGATTGTAAATTCTCATGAATAAAAGAGAGTGAATATAAAAAAGAGTGCAAAAATCACTATCTTTTATATATATAACAAAATAAAATAACTTGATGTAATATTTATGTAAGTGTCTAAAATCCAACTAATAAAATGAAATAATCTTAGCCTTTCATTTTGTTTACTCCCCACTTTCATGTTCTTCTTACATGTAAAATAAATAAATAAATAAAAACATTTATTGATATTACTTCTTTTATTAATCCAGTAAAAAATTAATTCAGCTTTTATTGTTATTATATTATTATTACCTCCATGAATTAACAAAATAAATAAAATTATATTTTTAATTAAATGCCTTAAAAGTGACTAATTAATTATTATCAAATTATGAATATTATTTTTTATTTTACTTTTAAATTACAAAAATTAGATAATTGAGTGCCGAAAAATAAATAGCATGATACAATCTAATAAAAAAACAAATCCAAAGAGTTTTGAGGAGCAATAAGACGTGACGAGGCAAAACGCAAGTTTCACGCAGACGATAGATACAGCAAATCCAAATTTAAGAGTATTATTCTTTGTACCCATGAACAGCCAAAGAGGATGATATTATAATGTTCATAGCATATCTATCTATTGGAGCATATATTCTTCCCAAACGATACGTATCCATAAACTAAACTCATAATTTTACTCGTAATTTTACATGAATATGAGCCATTCATTTTAGAATTACGAACAAAATTATGAATATGATTTCGGGTATGTAATATTAATATTTCATATTCTTCGGGCTGGCCTAACGAACTTACCTCCATTCCTCAGACACGAATATGCAAACGATCATAGGATTCGGAAATGACATCTGCAAGCAATCAACATAAAATTGACAATCAATGATGGCAATAATGATAGCACATTTAAGGTGGGGCCTACCCGGGGAAAAACCAAATACAAAAAAAAAAATTCCCATATTCTACCCCTAATCACATTTATCTAAAAAATGAATGATAAATATAATTATGCTACAATAATAGTAAGGGAAATGTGATTCAACACGAATATTGATATTCAATTAAACTTGGTTTCTAATAATATTTATTTCTACAAGTCATCAAAAAAGTTGAAGTATAAATGTAGCGCATGTATCGAATCAAGTAATGCATATCGCCTTCTGTATCGCATGTGTATTGTAAAATAATAATTAACATAAGATACAATATGCGATGCGTATCGATTTACTTCTTTAATGTATAGAATCGTGAGATATTCACGACACGTATTGTGAATCGTAAAACGTTGATAACAAAGAATAAACTCAACAAGTGCTATAAATAAACGGTTCCAATAATGAAAAGACATCCAAGAGCCGGGTTCCCAGAAGGGCACAACACTAACTCCTCACTCAGCTTCTGTTTCACCTAACCTTTTTTTGAAAGCTTTTTGATTAAAAGTTCACTTGTTTAGCCTCCCACTGTAATCAATTAGTTTTTTTCATATCTGTTTACATCTTTTTTACCAAAAAAAAGGCAAAAAAAGCCAATAAAAAAAGTTAGGCCAAGCACACGCTCACATGACACGGACAACCAAACCGAAAAGGAGAAACGATTCACATCAACCAAGTAGCACATGTCAACAACTTTTTTTTATCGACAAATACTCTCACCTTGCACTTGACAAGATTTGAACTCTCAACCTCCCATTTAGAAAGATAACTCCTATACTATTGGACCAAAGGCCATTTGGTAGCATATTTAAACAATTGCTAAGAAGAAGAAGAAGAAGAAGAAGAATGCAGCATGTCCTTGGATCCAATCATGACATGCCACCCGACGGATCACCCTTTTATGATAATTCCAGATCAAAGGATCAATCAAATAAACCTCACAATGATGGAGTTGATATCTTCTCTTCTGAATCCAGATTGGGAGTTTAACATATTGGTTAGCCTCCAGTTGGCGCAAATGATCAAGTTGGGCAAGCTGTTTCGAGGGAAAGGCCTATCGGCGGGTCACCAGCCTCACATGGCTGCTAGTTATATTTTCCCAACTCAGTAGACCCAATGACGTTAATGCTGGGGAATTGTAGAGAGGCTGGTAGTGATGTTTTTTTGCATAGCTTGTGCGAATCTGTCTGTAGCATCATCCTATGGTGGTAGTGCTCCTTGAGACCAGAGTCTAGGATAATAGAGCTCCGACTGTCGAGGCTTGTATCGGTTTTCCAAATGTCACCAAAGTAGAAGCATGTGGTTTTGCAAGCCAGATCTCGTTGCTTTGGAGGCAGGACATGGTTAATGTGGAGGTTCTAGATGACACCTCCCAATGTATCAATGTTGTCATTCAAAGAAGTTAAATGAATTGGATGTTTACAGTCTTATATGTTAGTCCAAATCCTAACTCTTGTGATCATCTATGGGGATATATTGAGGGTGTGGCTAAAGCGCGTAATCTCCCTTGGTTGATTGCTGGGGATTGCTGGGGATATCAACGAGGTTATAAAGGGATCTGAGAAGCAAGTGGGTGCCCCAGTAAGTAGGACACGCAGCAATTGCTTTAATAAATGGAATAATCTTTATTAATATGGGGTTTAGTGGCCCTGGCTTTACTTGGTGTAATTCTCACAAAGGTTTGGCTGCTCTAAGAGAGAGTCTAGATAGAGCATTATGTAATGAACCATGGCGTATTCTGTTTCCGGACGCTTCGGTTAAGCACTTGCCTCGTAGCCACTCGGACCACTGCCCAATCCTTGTTCATTTGAGGGATCTCACTCCCAGAAGCCCTTCAGGGTGGAAGCTGCTTGGCTCACTCACCCTACCTTCGAGAGAATGGTGAAAAAGGAGTGGATGTTTGCTGATAGGAATTTTGACAACACTATTTCCATTTAATTTATGCTGCCATGTTGTGGAACAAGGATGTTTTGGTAATATTTGTAAAAATAAAAGGCGCAATCTAGCTAGATTGGGAGGCATTCAACGAGCTTTGAGTACAAGTGGGAACGCTTTCCTTGAAAGACTGGAGAAAGAGCTCATTTCTGAATTTAATCGTTTGCTTGTGCAAGAGTACCTTTCTGGTTTCAGAAGTCTCGCATTAATCATTTGGTGACTGGAACACTCAGTTTTATCATACGACTACAATGAGACTACAATGATTACGAGGAATAAGGTTATGCAACTCAAGACTCAAGATAGCCTGTGGTACTCAAATCAAGAACAATTCAAAGGGCATGTGGTTGATCATTTTACAAAGGTTATACGGTGATGAGAATCAATACTTCTTTGGAAATGGACTACCAAGTTCCACCTCTTGCGGTTGATCTATCAGTGGAGGCGCATGAGCGGTTGGCCAGGCCTATTAGCAGTGACGAGATCAAGACTTGCACTCTCCTTGCGATTTTCTACAAGTTTAAGGAACTCTTGAAATAAACTAGGGTTTGGGTACTGTATACCCGGGATGTGTTTAACCCGTTGGCACGACCCGACCTAGCCTCAACGCTTGTATCCTAGAGGGATGGCAATTTTTCAAGCTCCACCCCCGCATGTCTCCACCCCGTTGTGTACAGGTTTTTTCTATCCCCGATAACATATAGGCGGGGATAGTATTTGCTTCTCCCACCCCACCCCACCCCCACTAAAAAAATAAATAGATTCCCACATATAAAGTTTAGTTTTCAAAAATAATAAGACTAAAACATAAAAATATTATATTCATTTCTCATTTTTTAACTCTTTTTTTCTTTTTCATATTTTTTATTTTAATTATTCATCAACTATTATTTTCTACTTACTATATTATTTCTAACTCTCATTAATATTATTCTCTTAAAGTTTACAAATTATCTCCGATATATTTCCACCCCCAGCCCCGCTTCTTCTCCTATCTCTCTCTCCACGTCCTCACCCCGATAAAATAGAGGATAGGAATGGGACACCACATCCCCACCCCATTGCCATTCATTCAAGAGCACAGTGTTCTCCACGGCTGGTTTTAAGGCACTGGCGCCTGATGGGAGTACAACATTTCTTTTACCACAAGTATTGGGATATTGTGGTGGAAGCAGTGATTGAAATGGTTCAGAAAGATTTTGCTGAGCCAAGTCATAGAAATAATGAATCAAACTTTGATCAACCTCATTCCTAAAGTTAGCAACCCTGACTCGGTAAATCTTTTCCATCTTATTAGCCCTTTCAATGTGTCAATTCGCATTGTATCTAAGGTTCTAACTAATAGAATCCAATCCATTTTATCAAAGATTGTTAGCCCCATGCAATCCATCTTCCTTCCGGACGTCAAACTTCAAATAATGTCATTATAATTCAAGAAGTTCACGAAGGTCAAGAGAGGCTGAATAGTTGCCAAGCTTGATTTCAAAAAGGCGTATGATAGGGTTAACTGGAATTTCTTACGGATGGTTCTCATTGAAGTAGGTTTCCCTCTAATTGGATCAGCTTAGTTATGAACTGTGTCCACAGCAATTCATTCTATTATCTGGAATGGGAGAAGACAGATTTCTTCCACCCAAAACAAGGTCTGTGCTAAGGGGATCCTTTGTCCCCATATCTATTAGTTTTGTGCATGGAAAAGTTAAGGCAATCCGTCAATTGTGAGGTGGATAGTGGGAGATGGAAGGGAGTGAAAGCCCTCTAGAGGAGGGCCTAGCATTTCACAACTCTACTTTGCTAATGATTTGATTCTCTTTGGTGACGCTACTGATAGTTATGAGCTGGTTGTGGAAAAAATTTGTCTTGCTTCCGGACAGAAGGTGAGTTTTGTTAAATCAAAGATCTATGTTGCGCCGCATACGCCTGGGGACAGGGTTCATGCTATCAGTGATACTTTCCAAATCCCTCTTACAAATAATATGGGGAAATACCAGGGTGTTCCACTTCTTCTCGAGAGAATAACCAAAGGGACTTGTAACTGTATTCTGGAAAAGTTAAGAGTCCAAATAAACAGGGATGGAAGGCTCATCAGCTATCCTTGGCAGGTAGAGCTACACTGATCCAGATGATCACCACATCAATTCCACATATGTTATGCAGAGTTCTTTGATTCCAGTGGACATGTGTAATGCTATTGACAAGTCTAACAGGATATTCTGTTTTTTGTTTTTGGATTGGGGGGGGGGAAGGGGGGGAATGCAATCTTGTGGCCTGGGAAAAGGTTTGCTGCACAAAGGAAGAGGGTGGTTTGGGTATCAAGAAGACCAGAGAGATGAATGGAGCAATGCTTTCCAAGGTGGGATGGAAGATTCTGCAGTGTGATAGCTCTCTCGGGGCCAGGGTTCTGAAGCACAAATATTTCGCAACAGGAAGACCCTTTTTTAATCCTATGGTGACTAGAAGGTCCTATGTATGGAAGCGTATTTTGAGTTGCATGGATATCATTCAAAAGGGAGCAGCTTGGCGCCTGGGTAATGAGTCTACAGTGAAATTTTGGAAGGTAATGGATGAAACGTTGCTGCACCAGCGTACAACCTGTTCACCCTTCTGAAATGGAGTGCAGTGTGAGGTAGCATTGGCTCACCGATCAAGGCTTGGAATGAGATAAACTTAGGGTATGTTTCCAGATCAGATCATGGATAGATTGAGAAGTATGGTGGTTCTTGATCAGGCTGGAAATGGAGATGGTGTTAGATGGAGGTTTGAAACGAATGGGAAGTTCTCTGTTAGATCTGCTTATAAAGCTGCTACCAATGATATATTAAGTGAGAGGAGAGATGTAGGGGCTTGGAACAAGATTTGGAAAGGTTTGGCTCTCCCTCGTCATAAAACTGTAGTTTGGTTGGCAAGACATAACAGGCTGCTCATAACAGGCTGCTTACCAATGCTTTGAAAGTTGAAAGGGGACTTGGACGGGATGCTGCATGTCTAATCTGTGGCCACCCTTGGGAATCAACCATTCATGCCATAAGAGATTGCCCCTTTGCACAGGAAATTTGGAGAGAACTGGTGGATGAGGCAAAGGAGAAGGAATTCTTTGCTTTCCCCCAGAATTGTTGGATCGATAGAAATGTGAAGGTGAGTATGCAAAGCCATATCTCCCAAGTCTCTTGGGGATTCTTATTCCAGATCACCTTAGCTTTAATCTGGAAATGGCATAATATGCTGTTGCATGACCAAACCGTTTCTCTTCCTCAACAGCTTTACATATAATTCATGATCTTGTCTCCCTAGTGACGGCAGCTAGCATTATGAAATCGGCCAAACAGAGGCTGAATGGTCAGGTGGTGTCCCTCCAGCCGGGATGGGTAAAGTTGAATGTGGCTGGGGCAGTAGGTAGATCTCATGGAGGGGCTACCATTGCAGGAATCCTGAGAGATTGGAAAGGATGTTGGGTGTCTGGCTTCAGAGGTGGCATTGGGATAAGCCAGCCCTTTGGGAGCGAAAATATGGGCTGTTTGGAAAGGGCAGGAGATGGCTTCAGAACAGAGCATCCAGAGGATTGAGGCGGAGTTTGACTCCCTTGATTGTGTGACAGCAGTAAATGAGGCCGGGGAAGACATCCTCAGTTCAATTTGATCCTTCTTATTAGGCGGTTGATGGGAGCTAATATTGAAAATAATATATTTTACGAAATTAAGATATCGTTAATTATAGTTTGATTACTGAAATCAACATATTAAGAAGTTAAGATTCTATTGATTGTGATTTGATTTGCAAGTTATTTTCTTCCTTTTTCTGTAATGCTTCTTTATCATTATAAATTGAGAACTATACCTCTTTAAAAGTAAGCCAAAATTATTGAATTATGTTATTCTGTTTGATATTAGAGCCAAAATATGAAGAAGAAAAGAAAAAAAAAACCTATCTAAAAACTCTAGCAATTGTCGCTTGTATTCCTTAACCGGTGTTGCAAATCTGTTGTTGGTATACTGTCACAGTCGAACTCTTTGCCGCCGTTGTAGGTTTTCCCTCACCACCACCACTGCTGCTGATCTTTTGTTTTTTTTCTTTGCAGCAGTCGATGTTCCTTCTCTTGCTCGCCGTTGTGGATTGGGAGTTCCAAATCACTGTGCTTCCTTATTATTGGTGTATCATTAAAATCTCAATATATTATATTGTTGATTTTGACAGTGCACTTTTTGGAGAATTATTACTCTTTTATTCTTAGTCTTGGTTTTGGGGGTTATCGATGTTCCGGTAGCATTGTTCTTAATTTGGAGGGCTATCGATGTTGTTCCGGTAGTATTCTTCTTATTTTTAGGGGCTATTTGGGAGCTACCGATATTCCGGTAGCATTATTCTTGTTTTGGGGAGTTACCGGTATTGTTCTGGTAGCATCGTTCTTATTTTTAGGGGTTACTGATGTTGTTCCGGTAGCATTGTTTTTGTTTTGGGGGGCTACCGATGTTATTTCGATAGCATTATTTTTGTTTTTGGTGGCTATCGATGTTATTCCGGTAGCATTGATCTTGTTTTGGAGGCTATCGATGTTGTTCCGATAGTATTGTTCTTATTTTTTATGGCTACCGATGTTCTAATAGCATTGTTCTTGTTTTCGAAGGCTATCGATGTTATTCCGATAGTATTGTTCTTGTTTTTTGTGGCTACCGTTGTTCCAGTAGCATTGTTTTTGTTTTTAGGGGCTACCGATATTCTGATAGCATTGTTCTTATTTTTGCAGCAACCGTTGTTCCGATAGCGTTGCTCTAAAATTTAATTGATTTTTGAAAACTGAGAAACCACATCCGAAGACCGATCCTAAACATATCTAGTGGAATCACCTCTGTCAAGTTGGGTTTAATTGATATATTTATCTCAGCTTGAGGGAGAGTGTTAGAAATAATATATTTCAAGAAATTAGGATATCAATAATTATAGTTTGATTACTAAAATCAACATATTAGAAAGTTAAGATTTTATTGATTGCGATTTGATTTGCAAGTTTTTTTCTTCCTTTTTTGTAATACTGCTTTATCATTATAAATAGATAGCTATATATCTTCGAAGGTAAGCCAAAATTATTGAATTATGTTATTCTATTACTAATAGGAAGTGGGTTCTCAAGCATGTTTGCCGCGAAACAAATGGTGCTGCTGCTCTTTTGGCTAACGGTAGTGATGCTGAACAACTGGCAAGATTGTAAACAAATAAAAGAAAAGGATCCAAATAAAATAAAAGAAAAAGATCACACTCAAAAGAAAAACTATTGATCTCAATATCAAGATTAAACTAAATAACTTAATATCATAGTCTACCTAAGCTTATTACAAAATGACCTATTTATAGGCATTCAAGAAAACCCTAATTAAAACTGTCAAATAGTCTGAATGCCTCTCAATAGAGGATCTCTTCTCATTAAATAGAAAAGTATTACCATAATTTCAGCCTACAAATACTTCTATATCTCTAAATCAGCCTACAATCACTTTGTACCATAATTACAATACAATCAATCTCCCTCAATCAGCCTATAATTATTCCTATCAATCAATCTCCCTAAATCAGCCTACAATTACTTTGTACTATAATTACAATATAATCAATCTCCCTAAATCAGCCTATAATCACTCATATCAATCAATCTCCATCAATCTTCCTAAATCAATAATTACAATAATATTATAGTAAGATATCACAGTTGGCATCCCCTCTCAAATTGATGTTGGTAGAACACAAAGCATCAATTTGTCAATCATGAATTGACGTCGGTGACGAGATAGAGCCTTGGTGAACACATCAGCCGTCTGAAACTCCGTAGAAATGTAAGGGAGAGTAATCACATGTTGGTCAAGTGCTTCACGAATAGAATGGCAATCGACTTCAATGTGCTTTGTACGCTCATAAAAGACCGGATTGGCAATAATTTGAATAGCACTGGTATCATCAACATGAAAGGGGGTAGGAGTAAACTGAAGAACACCAAGTTCACCCAACAGACCTCAAAGCCAAACAATCTCAGAGCATGCAGATGACATAGCACGATATTCAAACTCTGTTGAGGATTTAGAGACTCGATCCTACTTCTTACTCTTCCAATAAATAAAAGCATCACCAAGAAACATGCACCAACCAGTAACTGAACAACGAGTATCAGGACAACCAGCCTAATCCGCATCACTAAAACCTATCAACTGTAACCCAGTAGGAAAAAATAACCCACAACCAGAAGTACCCTTAAGATAACGAAGAATACATAGTACAACGACTAAGTGAGAATATCGAGACGCCTGCATAAACTGACTAACCTACTGTACAGCATAAGAAATATCAGGCCGAGTAATTGTCAATAATTCAAACTCCCTACCAGCTACCTATACGATGAGGGATCAGATAATAGCTCGCCAGTCTCTTGCTGTAACTTCAAGTTGACCTCCATAGGAGTAAGGACCGAGTTAACGAAATGAAGACCAACTAAGGTGAGAATCTCTTGAGTATACTTGTGCTGTATACTTGTGCTGATGCAGAAGTGTGCAGTCGGACATTGGGGTACCTCAAGACCAAGAAAATACTGCAGAGGACCAAGATATTTCATATGAAATGTAGTGCTGAGATTCGCATAAAGTTACATAATCATCTAAAGATCAAACTCTGTAATAATAATATCATCCACATATACAAGAAGTACAACAAGCTCAGTAGCAGTCGTTCGGAGAAAGCGAGAGGAGTCAAACTGACTCTGAATAAAATTAAAGCCAAGAAGAGTAGAACGAAACTTCTCAAACCAGGCACGTGATGTCTGCTTCAATCCATAGAGAGACCGTTTCGAACGACAAACCTCAGAAGATGAGTGAGTAAACATGCCAAGTGGAGGAGTCAAGTATATTTCTTCTTTGAGGTCGTCGTGCAGAAATGTATTCTTCACATCCATCTGTCAAAGTAAGCACCCTTTTGAGGCAACAATAGTCATAACAGTGCGAACAGTAGTCATCTTGGCCACAAGTGCAAACGTCTCCTCATAATCAAACCCATACTCAGGTCGATTCCCAAGAGCCACCAGACGGGCTTTATATTTGTCGATAGAACCATCGGGCCGTAGCTTTATAGTATAAACTCATTTGCAGCCAAGAAGTTTGATGCCATCAGGATAGGGAACAATATCTCAAGTGTGATTGTCCTGAAGAACCTGAAGCTATTTTTACATAGCTTACTGCTAACATACTTGTGTAGAAACATGAGAGTAAGACTTAAGAACAGTAGTAGTATCAAGAGTGGCTTGAAGGGATGTATAAGAGAACCCATACCTATCCGAAGGACGTGAGATCGAGATGATCGACGAGGTTCAACCGGGACAAAATCAGGCATCGAGACAAGGTCAGCAATGGGACCGGTGGACGACGTCTCTGATACACAACTCCTGATTTAAAGCGTTCAACAGGATAAGATATATTATCAAAAATAGGAAGCAAAACGAAAGAGGAATCATGAGAAACAGAAGACTGAAAGAAATATTGATTTTCAAAGAAAACCACATTTCAAGAAATACGAAATTTATTAGCAGCCGAATCATAACACAAACTCTTTATGGATATTACTATATCCAAGAAAAGCACACCTAACAGCTTGAGGAGCAAGCTTGTGATGTTCAGTTGATGGTAAGTGAACAAAACAAACGCAACCAAATATATGAAGAGAGTTATACTCTGGAGCAATACCAAATAAACGAGAATACGAAAAATCAAAATTGATAACTTGGGAGGGTAGACGATTAACCAAATAAGCAGCCATAGATAATGCTTCTACCCAAAACCTAGGAGGTACAGAAGAGTTAATTAACAAAGTACGAACAACATCCAAAAGATGACGATTCTTACGCTTTGCAACCCTATTCTGATGAGGAGTGTAAGGACAAGAATGTTGGAAGAAAATACCCTTCATTCTTAGATAAAATTGAAACTCATTAGACATGTATTCCCCACAGAATCAGATCATAGAGTCATAATACAAGTAGAAAATTAATTCTCAACAAAGGCAACAAAATTCTGAAAAGACAAAAAGCACATCAATTTTAAAACGAATAAAATATACCCAAACGAAACGAATATAATCATCAATAAATGTCACAAAACACTTGTACTGAGCATGTGAAATAATGGGACTAATGCCCCAGACGTCAGTATGAATAATCTCAAAACAAGTAGAAGCCCAGCTGCCCTGCAAAGGAAAGGGTAAGGATTTGCTTTTACCAAGTTTACAAGAACTACAATCGAAAGACACGATAGAAAATGGAAACAAATCTTTATTGCCCAAATAACCATGTTTCATAAGATAAGTCAAAACAACATAATTGGGATGCCCCAATTTCTTGTGCCAGGCATGACTATTATGACTAACAGCAGTACAACTGAAAGAAACAAAACTAGGAATGGAAAATTGGAGAGGAAAGAGACGTCCCACTTTAGGCCCCTTTGCTATCACTTTCCCCGACGCTTGATCCTGCACACGACAACCATCACGATCAAAGTGAACTTCACAATTATTATCTATCAATTAACCAACAGAAATTAAATTGACAGATAAATCTGGGGACACACAAACATTGTTAAAGGAAGACCCCAAAGTTCCAATCGCAATGATAGAAAGAGCACTTCCATTGGCTATCTGAATATGTTGCGCACCCTCATACTTACAAACATTATGTAAAGCATCCGTACTGCCAGTCATATGATTGGAAGCCGCATAATCAACCAACCAAGGAGAAGTACGTAGATTTCTCTTACCTTGTATGCCGAAGGCAAAGAAGGCAGAAACAATCATCTGTTAGACCATCTGGGGTGTAAGAGTAGAGGAAGAGCTGCCTACATAATGTTGTTCCGGAGAGGGAACCAAAGAGGCAGCTGCAAAATTGGACTGAACAGCATTAGGGATGACTAGAGCGCGCCAATTTTGAGGTCGCACTTGGCAATATTTAATGATATGTCTCTCCTTTTTGCAATAATTGCAGAATTTCTTGCTTCAATGCTTGGCAATATATCCAAACTCCTTACAACTGTATCATTGAGTATATAACTTGGATCTTCCTTTTCCCTGAGCAACATATGCCACATTAATCATCTCAGACGTCATGGTTTCTAGAGTGAGGCCAAACCGAGTGACTAGACGTTATTCTTCACATAGTAATTCTCCCAAGCAAACATCCAACGATAGAACAGAATGTCGGTTGATTAAACCAGCACTGCAGCCTCAAATTCTGGTCCTAGCTTCATCAGAAACTGATCTCTTCGGCTCTCATTATGAATAACTTGTAGTGCCGCTAAGGCTTCCTTGAGGATGGTAGAATGAACAATCCCAAAATATTCACTCCATAAATTAAGGGATCTAGAATAGAATTGTTCAATAGAAAGATTACCTTAGCGATAGTTGCCAATTTCTAACTCTAATTGAAACTTCCGAGCAGCGTTATTTTGATTGTAAATGCTCCTAAGATAATACCACATTTCCTTAGCAGTAATAAATGATCGCAGATTATTCACCATATGTGGTTCGATAGAACCCAGTAACCAAGAGACAATACGGGCATCTTTGCCCTCCCAAAGATCAATCTCCTTGGGATCAGTGGGAACTTTAGACGAGTCATGTAAATGATTCCATAATTCTTTTCCATTTACAAGCATCTTGAATTCAAACTCCCCAGTAGAGTAATTCTTTCCATTAAAACGAACAATTGAATTTTCTCCCGGCGTGATAAATCAAAAGAAAAGAACTGAGTCGAAGAGACCTTAATGCCGAAAGGATTTCAAAATGCCGAGAATGGTAATTCTCATATTACCCAACTATGACGTTGCAATGCCCAGCTAGAACAGAAGCTCTCTCTACACCCAGAAATTGCCGGCCACCCCAATGAGAGGTCCGACAGCCCCAAATCAAGGAGTCTCAAGAGAAAAACCACAAAAGAAAATGCCACAACTCGACCCAAAAACAAAACACTAACCCAGAAGATTAAGCACGCAATTTAGAATTCCGACTCTAATACCATGTCAAATGGTCTGAATGCCTCTCAATGAAGGATCTCTTCTCATTAAATAGAAAAGTATTACTATAATTTCAGTCTACAATCACTCATATATCTCTAAATCAGTCTACAATCATTTTGTACCATAATTACAATACAATCAATCTCCCTAAATCAACCTATAATTACTCCTATCAATCAATCTCTATCAATCTCCCTAAATCAGTCTACAATTACTTTTTACCATAATTACAATACAATTAATCTCCCTAAATCAGCTTATAATCACTTATATCAATCAATCTCTCTAAATCAATAATTACAATAATATTATACTAAGATATTACAGTTGACAAAAGCTACTAAAAATAAAATATCACAATTAAGAAAAAATACTAATCAAAGCTACTAAAAATAAAAAATTAAAAGTGAAGAAAATTCTAAATAAGTTACCAAGTTTAAAAGATTTTAACAAAAATCAAAATATAAAATATTATTAAAGTTAGTAAATTCCTAAATCTCGAAAATATCTTTATCCTGTGTTTTCTCATTCTCGTCATTTCTCCTTAAGCTTAGAAAAACTCTCCTTTGGAGAGTTATAAAAATAAAAGTATTTCGTCAAATTAAACTCTTCTTGGCAAAGGCGCGAAGCAATTCTCCGATTATGATAGCATGTGACCGATGAACAACTCCATCTACAAGATGGCATTTAGAAGCTTCATGAGATGATTGATTTGAGGGAAACAAATGAGCTGAAAGTGAGAATGTAATCGTGTCTGCTTTAACACCATCAAACAAAACAAGAGGCTTTGAAGTGTTTTGATTAAGTACCACATCTTCCATATGAAACATTAGACCAATATTTAAAATCAAAAAAAAATCTGTAAAATTTGCATGTGATTCACATTGAAGAATGACTAAAACATGTCCAAAAAACGTCAATGTGAAATATTTAATTGGGTAGATATCTGAGGCACCAAAGCGACAGCAATATTTTTGAGTTGAAAATAATTGAGAATATCATCTGATGTACTATTAATATAAGGTATTTGAGCATGCAAAGCTTTACAACCAATGGACTGATAAGGAGAATAATCAATACTTAAATCAGTTAAACTCCTTCTTAACAAGCTCAACAAGATGTGCATCACATACAAGAACGGGTGGTGATGGAAGTAGCTTAGAACAAAAAATTTCTTCTTCCCCTAGTCCTCCACCGCTAAAGCGTCCTCATAGGCATTTTCTAAGTTAATATAAGAGGGCAATATCTCATATTGAATTTCTTGGCATAAGCAAAAAGAAAAATGATTAGCAAAATTACATGGGTTGCTGCAAGTGTATAACAGTTTTAATAAGTTCTTAAAATTTACAAAGTAATTAGAAACACTAGAATTTTGTTGCGTGAAATTATTGTCGAACATTTGTTGCTTATGAATTGGTCTCATCGACCTTTCAAGAGCATTCATGTTGCTCTTAACGTTGTTCATGAGGACTCGAAAGGTGATCCTGCTTTCTTCAAATGAAGTCATAATTATATTTTTTTTTAATTGAGATTACATAAAATCATGGACCCTTTAGCAAAATTTACTAATTCTCCAATGAAAAAATATTAATCTCAAGTTTCTACAAAGAACAGTACCTTTCTCGAGGTCCAAGGACTTTGTGAATGCTCCAATGGTCGTGCGGTAGATCCTCGCAACAATAATCGAACCTCTCAAAAGTTGTCTTGCTCAAAAAAAAAATTTCTTGTGGCCTGGGCTGTGGCAAAGGAAAGGTGGAAGTGGGAGACTGACGTGGGTTAAGCTATAAGTTTAGGCTGGAGTCTGGAATTTGGCTGGACTATTAGGCTGGGAGCTGGAGTGTGAGTTAAAGAAATTAATTAGATTAGAATGTGAAAGTTAAATAGATTGTAAAACTAAAGGGGCTGTAAGTTGAATGGATTAGAATCTGGACTGGATAGATTGTGGGTCCTGGTTTAGGATTCAGAAGTGGGTTGGGTTTGTTCTGTGGTTGGATGAAATCATTGCATGTATTGGAATCAGTGTGGTTTGGACCCCCTTTTTTGGGTTTGGGGAGGGTGCTGCGCCCAAATGGGCAGCACCGTGCTGCGAGATTAAACGGCGGCATTTTGGATTTGAATTGCAGCCTCGTGTAATGAACAAAATGACTTAGTTTTGTGTGGGGGTTTTCTTAGGGCAAAGACAAAAAACTTGAGTGTCGTTTTCCCTTCTCACCCTGTGAGTTGCTTGCTGTGCCAAACCCAAAGCGCCGTACTGTAATGTCTCACCTCTCCTTTTCTATTTGTCTTCATAAATACGCGGAGGTTGGACGGTGGCAGGGCAGTGGTTGGACTGTGATTGGACGAGGTTATGAAGATCATGCCAGTCCAGAAGCAGACACGGTGATTGGACGGTGGAAGGCACGGTGAAATGGCGCAGTGGAAAGCGTCGACGGTGGCTGGTCGGCGAACAGGCGGTGGTTGGACGGTGGTTAAGCGGTGGACAGACGGTGGTTAGGCGGTGGGCAGACGGTGGTTGATCGGTGGTTGATTGGTGGAATCTCGCGGTGGCGCAGCAAGTAACTCACAGGTTGAGAAGGGAAAACGATACAAGTTTTTTTGTCTTTGCCCTAATTAAACTCTCACACAAAACTATGTCATTTTGTTCATTACATGAGGCTGCAAATCAAAGCCAAAACACCCCCGTTTGATCTCGCAGCATGGTGCTACCCTTTTGGGTGCAGCACCATCCCCAAACCTTTTTTGGGGGATGTTAGTTTAAGCAGAAAATGGGGGCATTGGTCAACTGTTTTTTTTTTTTTTGGTCCACAAATTAGGCTTCGTTAAAGGAATGAGCTGAAGGGTTTTTTTATTCTAGTTCGGGTCGGGAAAGTGGGAGAGGCTTAAGGCATTAGTTTTAGGGTTACGGCTAGAATTTCAGGATTGCAAAGGGCACTGCCTCAATAGAGAGGGAATGGCGGCAGCGCTGGGTAATGTCGGATGGCGATGAAGCTGGCGGCGCAAGGCGATGGCATCGGTGGGGGTCGACAGAGTCGTCGACGATGGTGTCGATGGTAGATGGTGGCGCCGATGGGATTCCGGGAAAGGAGTTTCGGTGATGGAGACTTGGCGATGGAGTTTTGATGATAGTGTTGGCAGCGTAGGACGATGGCAGCGGCAACCTGGGTGTCTAAGATGGTGTTGAATTTGCAGTGAAGGTGGCATAAGGATGACAGCGTCGATGGCGTCAGTAGTTGTGGTGGCCACTGCGGTTGGAGAGGTTGACTTCGAGATAGGAAAGTCGCAACTGGGGTTGGCATTGATGGTGGCGAGAGGGTTGGCAGTGGCCACCCAAGAGGTCGTTGATGCTGGTGGTAGCCATATCGACCAATAGAGGTAGGCGGCGCAGGTGGTGAGAACGTGAAGTGGTGGGTCGGTGGCTGCACCGACAATGCAATACAGCTACGTTGTTTGTTTGCTTTGTTTGTGGTAGTAGGGCAATATCGATGTTTGCTCTAATACCACTTGATGCTGAACGATTGGCAAGAATGTAAACAAATAAAAGCAAAGAAAGATGACACTCAAAAGCAAATAAAAACTCTTGATCTCAAAACTTCAAAGCTTCCCGACCCAGAATTTACCCATTCAAATCAAACCTGATCCGATCCAAATTCATTCCTTTCTTCAATCACCCCCACATCTGCCCCACTTCGGCCTATTCATTCCTTTAGATCACTCACCACCACTTCAACCCATTCCAACCCACTCATTTCTTAAGTCTTACAGCCCAACCCAAATTTCTAGATTCAACCCAAAATTTGCAACCACTGCGTAGTTTTTCACCACGATCAACGAGGCCCCCCCTACAGCCCAACCCAAATTTCCAGATTCAACCCAAAATTTGCAACCACTGCGTAGTTTTTCACCACAATCAACTAGCCCCCCC
>JAOTRH010054640.1:0-19081 GCA_034768845.1 Heliamphora exappendiculata
GAATCTTAACGTGGGGAGAAATGGTAAGCATTTAATAACAGGAGCTCAATGCAAGAAGGTCTTGAGATTATAGGTCATAGTGCAATTTTAGTTCTTTAGTGGTGTGAACTGTAATTCAGTATTTTATGAAAATTACAGAAACCCTTGCGTCTTTCCATAATTACAGAAATCGCTGGTAGGTATCTGTGTTCCACTGGAAATCTTACTCATAATTACTCCCCAGGTCTCTACTGTAGCCCTATATATATGCGGGTAGGTTGAACCAGTTTAACATCTGATATATCATTGATATATTATATTTTGTCTTTCAAGACTAAAAATATAACTGAGTTCTGCCGGTACAAGTTTTCGATAGTCTGTAGCCCACACTATGTTTGAGGATCACGTAAGGGATTACAGTAGAAGATCTGACATGAGCTTTAACTCGGAATCAAATCGTAATTGAAGAATCGATCAACAAAAGGTATTCTTTTAAATTAACTTTGGTTGCACGGATTTTATTTTGATCGTTCGACGTCAAAAATTTTTATCTAAAACCCGTTTCAGCATTTGTCCGTCTAGTTAATTTTTTACCAACAATCGTTTACAAAAATAATAATTTTGACAATTTTGCCTCCAACATAATGTTCGTGGTAACTTAGTATTCTTTTCCCAGATTGAACCAAAATATTTTGAAGAAGCTGAAAATAATGAGTTTTGGATCTTGGTTATGCAAGAAGAGCTAAACCAATTTGAAACAAACAAAATTTAAACTTTAGTCCTAAGACCTAAGGAACACTCCATCATTGGTATAAAATGGATTTTTAGAAATAAAATAGATGAGAATGGAGTAGTTCTTAGGAACAAAACTCGATTGGTACCCTAAGGTTACAATCAAGAAGAATGCATCGATTTTGATGAGACTTTCACTCTTGTGGCTAGGCTTGAAACCATTAAGATGTTGCTTACTTTTGCATGCTTTAAAACTTAAAACTCTATCAAATAGATGTCAAAATTACCTTTTTTAAGTCTTACAAGACATATGTTTTCAAGTCCTTAAGGCTTACATGCATTGATATCGAGGCCTTAAGGCTTACAAGACATATGTTTTCAAGTTCGAAACATATAACAACATTACATGATCCATTAAAAAAATGATAACGACTACCGAACAACAAAATTAAGAATTTCGTCTTCAACCACCTCCGGAGCTCCTCAGGATCATCCCACGTGATCAAATTCACCTGAAAAGTTTTAAATCTCACAGCGTGAGCCAAAACTCAATAGGAATAAACTAGCATAAATTAAATATATAGCGTACAATCACATATTATATAGACAACTCGACTATGCACGTCCCAAAATGATTTTTCATCCTTAAAGCCACAAGTTTTCATATAATCCAGTAACATTCAGCAGTTCAATAATCATACATAACACGTTATATTCCAACTAGGTTTCCACAATCTACGATGTCCCTTACACACACTTTGCACTCTTTTATGACCTTCCATTGTGGGATAAATACTAACTCCATTTATGCAAACTCTTTACGGTCTTTCACCGTAGGACCAACATTAGACCCAATTATGTAATTCTTTACGGTCTTTCACCGCAGGATAATACATGCCATAATTAAACAATTCTTTACAATCTTTCACCGCATAAGCAATCAAATCCAAAGTTACACGCATAGATGCTATATATTTAGATAGGCACAGAGCCATGCATAATATTTAAAGGCACTCATTCATCAACCACACGTTGAAACCACGACTCAACCCCAAGGGTTAGCTCCAAAACTCCCAAAACCATGTTTTCACAACATTAACATAAATTCTTTCAGTTTTCGAAACCCATCCTTTTGCAAATCACATACACATACGTCCATCAACTTTGTAATAAATCATACAAAAAGCCTAACATGTTTTTTATCCAATCAAACACGGTTTAAATACAAAATTCGACATTTATAATATTTTAAAACGGTAAAATTGCACATAATCACATATATCACCCTTTTAAAGTAAGATAGTCTAGATTCCTAACATATGGAGTCAAAAAACTCAAAGCTTTAAGCACCGGTGAAAAATCAAAGTTGTCAAAACGAGATTCTGTTTGGATTAACGCGAAGCCCACGACGAGGATATCAACGATCGACCATTGCAATGCCAAGAACCGAGCCCGAGCTAGAGCTAAGCCAAAAGCTAGAGAGAAGGCTGAGGGTTTGTTTTTCTTTTAAATGCAGGAGAATAAAGCTTGTTCAACAAGTTTGGGTCCAAAAACCAATGCCACTCATGCACTTTATATAATCCACGCCAGACAGACCGCTCGATTGGTTTAAAGACTGATCGAGCGATCCTGTCCACATCTAATTTTTCAGCCACAATGCCAAAATAGGACCAATATTGAAATAAACATGCATAACTAAGCCAACACATGTATAAAAAATAAAGAAACATGTTCTTCTATAACACTAAAGCAATATACAACACGTCGGGAGTATATATATTACAAAATTAAAATGAATTGGGTCTTACATTTTTTTCAAGATCATAATTACTTTTCTCAACTCTTACCATCAAAACCCTATTCATGTACCTTTGTCTTCAACCCTAACCATCAATACACTATTGCTAGTCCTTAGATGACAAAAAAGTTGGAACACTAAGTCATGCCACATGCCTATATAAAGACCATCCCTTGCCCGTTTGCTACCTCCCATACTCAGTCACCCTTGTATCTCTAGATAGAGAATGAGTCCAAGAAAGAAAGAAAGAAAGAAAGAAAGAAAGAAAGAAGAAAAAGAAGAAACAAAGAAGAAGGAAAGGAAGAAGATCAAGGGGGAAGTTAATTCGGTTTTAAACTAAAGCTAAGTTTAACTTTGTTGATTAAGAACTACGAGGTAGGAACCTACTACAACCCTCTCTAACATTCTTTTCTAGAACCTCTCCATAGCATTTAATAAGATTTAAAAATCTAAAACCCAAATTAGAAACAAGAAGGTTTAAAAGGAATCGAATGGGAAAAAACTATGCGAAATCGATTGTTGTTGCACTTTATTCTTTGTTTTATTTTTCATAACTTAAATGAATATGTTATATGCATGTTTAATCCTCTGTGGTTCTCTGGTTTTGAGTAATTATCACAAAAATAGATCTGTAATTTAAGTTAAACAAAAAAGAAAACAAGGTCACCAAAGAAAAATTAAAAAAAAATTCTCTTTTAAGTCCTTACCCGAATTTGCAGAGAAAGCAAACAGTGCCTTTTTCCAAACTTATTTTTACCGAAGCTTTTTTGTGATGTTTTTAGCATGTGTGAATCTTTATAGGACCTAGAAAGGTGTTGAAGTACCCCAAACAAAACTTTTACTGTATTGCACCAAAATTGAAGAAAATAGCCCACTTTGCCTATTTTTAGAAATTTCCAAAAGTATCACCTCAAGTCAAACTTTATGTCTAGAGATATATTTTTGAGTTATCTTTCATTTAAAAATTATTTGGTGTGATTTGACAAGACAATTTTTCTTAAAAGTCATTTTTACCAAACAGTGTTATTTTTTGACCAAATCTGTTCAACGAATTTTTACTCTTGTTTAAGAGCTCCCTACAATTTATCTACCTTCATGAGATTTGTGCCTAACGTGTATATCTACCACCCTATCAAGTTTCGTAACAAATTACTGAGATTTAATATTTTAAAAGTAGTTTACGGTACAACCATTCAATTTTAAATTTTTTGTTTATAATAATGGGTGATACTTAATAAGTGACATACTTGAGATATTCTTACCTTATCATGTATGTGACTTTCTAATTTTTTTTATAGCATGTTGAGCATACTAAAGATTGTTAAATATTTTATATTGAAAGTATGTTTAGTTGGCTATGACCACGCATAGAGAACAAAAATATGAACTTCGAACGAACGACATCTTTTTAGAAAGAAACTGGGTTTTGACATGGGTTGGGTTTTGTGTGGTGGAGTCATGTTGAGGAAAGGTTCGATCACGTCATGAGTCGTGCTATGTCTTAAGTCGTACTTGTTAGAGTTGGTATACTGAAAATCATGTTTTTAATATTTAATTTTATTTTTTAATAAAATTAATTTTTTATTTTATGATAATTTTTATGAATAATATATGTGGATCATTTCTTTAATATTATGCATGAATGTCCGATATTCTGTATAGTATTTAATCTAGTGTGTAGAGTACGACTTGCACACAAAAAATCAGATTTTAAGTTCTTGCAGAATATAAGTTTTATGTTTACAATTTAAATGGAAATGGGCATACCATCAGTACGACTGTAGCACAAAGTTTTAGTAGGCATGTCTTGGTTACGGGGAACAGATAATAGTATCGTTTATCGTTCCGACTATTTGTGCTAGTACACTTTGTGTGTACTGAATGAGACATTTTGGGTAATTAATTTTATACTTACTATATAAATTAATTCACACCCCAAGGTTATTATAAATAGTGCTTATCCTCTTAATCCTGAAATAATTATTAATTTGTATATATTTAATATTCGTTATTTTGATTCATTAGAAGGTGCGATCTTATATGGATCTATATTCCCGATGAGTTAGATAGCAGTATTATTTATATGACAAATATTAATTATTAACGGAATTCACGTCCTGAAAGATCAGGATTGATGATACCCCTTAATGAAGCTTATAAATTTTGATCGGGCCAAACCTTACAGGTGAATTTGATTATTTGGCGGTCAAATAAGTTAAACGAAAGGGTTTAAGAATATCAAGATGCCAATTAAATTAAATTATCAGTAATTAAATTAAATTGGCCGGTATCGAGAATCTTAACTGGGGAGAAATGGTAAGCATTTAATAACAGGAGCTCAATGCTATATGGTCTTAAGATTATGGATCAGAATGCAATTATAGTTCTTTAGTAGTGTGAATTATAATTCAGTATTTTATGAAAATTGTAGAAATCGTTGTTAGTTTTTCATAATTGTAGTTACCGCTATGAGGTTTGCTTAATTGTAGAAACCGCTGATACGTGTCTGTGTTCCACTAGAAGTCTTACTCAGAATTACTCTCCAGGTCCCTGTTGTAGCCCTATAAATATGCGAATAAAATAAACCAGTTTCATAACTTATCTTCTAAGACTAAAGTTGTTCTGGTTCTTCCGGTACGAGTTCTCAGAGAATTATAGCCCACACTATATCCGAAAATCGCATAAAAAATTACAGTAAAAGATCTGAGAGGAGTTTCAACTCGGATTCAAATCGTAGTTGAAGATTCGACCGGTAAAAAGGTAATTTTTTAAATTAACTTCGGATGCACGGGTTTTATTTTGATCGTTCGCCATCAAAAATTTTATCTGGAACTCGTTTTGGCGTTTGCCCGCCCAGTTAATTTTTTTCAAATAATTATTTGCAAAAATAAAGATCTTGACAGTTTTACCTCCAACAGTGCTTTGTCTGCTTCTGTAGGAGTCACAATCTACATACAGGTAGTATAGGCAGGAGCGAGATCTATAGTAAACCACTCATCATGACACTTAGCTGAGTACATGTAGTACTGGATGGGAAGGGTGATGATGCGGGGACAAGATGTATGGGGACATAGTGTACGGGAGCTTAGTGAACATGAACGTAATGGTACCAATGAGGTGAGTACCCGTTGTGGTAATGCGGCAATAAGTATGGGATGGGTTCTTTTGGTGAGACCTGGGAAACAATTCTTCTGATCAACGATCGTCTCTTGGAAACCTACATAGAACGCTTGTGAATTTACGTTTGAAATTTTATGTTTAATTTTGTGATTATAACTTCTTATTTGTTGTTATATACCTATTTGTGTTGCTAGAATTATGTGTGTTGAGGGTAGATTAGTGGAGTTTTTGGTTGTTCCTTTTGAGCTTCGCAATTCACGGCATTTAATGCCAGGTGAAGAAGCATACCTTGAGGAAGCAGCATAGGAAGGAGAAGAAGAGTCTTGGATCCCAACCAATCCAAAAGATGAGTAGAGACTTTAAAAGAATTATTGTAATTGAACTTTGATGTAATATTAACTTGCAAACTTATGAAAGATCTTTTTATAATATTGGAAAGATCACATTTTGTTAGAATGTTAAAGTTATTTCCATTTGACTTATCTTTTTGAATCGGCACGAATATTTTTTTTTTAAAAATTTATGAGCTATTTTCTTAGAATTAATTAATTAAAAATTTTCTTTAAAACTTAAGATGTCTCCAAAAATCGGGCATCACATTATGACTCAATTATATTTATTTTTATTTATTTTAAATATATCACATTAGATATTTCTATATTCTTTTTAAAACAAATTTGTCCATGGTCCTCTATTCTTTCTGTTTCTTTCTATTTTTTTTCATTCATTTCTTTTCTTTTTCCCTTTCAAACCCAAACAATACGTTTACTCTTTTTTTAGATTTTTAAACTTTTTATTCAATTTCACTAGTTCTAAACACATCTTAAATTCATATTTTAGGCTTTTATATATTCATGTTAATAATGTATACAAAGTTTGATTGTGTTCAAAATTTTAAAGTATTGAGAATTTTTTTTATATGCAAGTGCTCATTTCACATAAAATTAAGAGTATCAAAACTGAAAGATATACTTATGAAAAAATTCTCATGGTCTACGTCAAGATATGAGAAATTTTTCATGCTTTACATTAAGTAATCTCAGAAATTTTTAATATTTTATATTTTTTTTTACAAATAATAACACTGAAAGTTTTGTCATACATGAGTGATAATCTCACTCTAACCTAATAATAGTAAATCTAAAATTTTTTTAAAAAAAGAGAAATTTAAGAATTAGTTCTTTTTTTTTATATCATAAGAGGATTAGTCTCAGCACTTTTTTTTAATAATTTAGTCACATCAAGTTTAAAATTATTTTATTATGACTAATATACCCCTATTAAAGAGATTATCTATCCTGATTTAAAATTTTCAAATTTGATTCTCAAAGATTTTTCAAAACTAGCGTATCCTTTAAAACTAGCAACCTCTCTCTCTCTCTCTCTCTCTCTTCTCTCTTCAATGGAAAATCGAAATAGGACATGATGCCAGAAAATCACAACTCATATAGAGATTTTTACAATAACACCCAACTAATACAAATTACAACTAATACATTTATCACTTCACGCCAAGCATTCAGTCCAAACCCCCCCCCCCAACTGATACAATTTACAATTGATACATTTATCAAAAGGTCACTACTCACTTTTTAAGTAATATTTTTAAGATTTCATCACTTGTTAAAATCGCAACTGAGACAGAGATTTTTACAAAAATACTCACCTAATACAATTTACAGCCGATGCATTTATCACTTCAAACTAAACATTCATCCTAGAACACTCAATTAATAGAATTATAAACCACAACTTATACATAGATTACTTCACCAGACACAAACAATCGAATGATGAAATCGCCAAAAATCAACATTAAAAACCCACCGACAGATTTGAGATGATTCTCGTGTACACGCCTTTGCAATGATCTAAAAGACGATTTAAACTAATTCTCATCTGTGCTTGCGATTGAATCCCTAAAAATGATACAATCACACAGAGAGAGAGAGAGAGAGAGAGAGAGAGAGAGAGAATATGGGATACAGCGACGGCAATGTCGACGGCCTCGTTCTGCAGATCATCCTGTATGTCCGCGCTCTTAATGGTGACTTTTCTGGCCAGATGGGAGATGCCGCCGCCGATAGAGTCTTCTGATCATCAGAGGAGGACTTGACGACGACAGCTCTGGCTTCGATTCTCTGTCTCTTGATTCATTTCTTTGGATTTTGATTTTGATTTTGATGAGAGAGAGAGAGAGAGAGAGATATATATATATATATATATATATTCAAAAATAAGGGTCAAAATTTTCGGAGGCAGTCGGGGTTAAAATTTTTGAAGGCATGTCACGGGTTGATTTTTTTGGACGTGCAAAAATAGAATATTGAGAGCATTTTCGTCAATTAATTATTGTATGGGACTAAATCTGTGGAAAAAAAAGTTATGGGATTAAAACTCTGTTATCAGTTGATAATAAGACATTTGCTTAAATTTCTCAAAAAAAAATATGTGAGATTTCTCATGCTCTATATGTAAAAGGTATGAGAAATTTTTCGTAGATGCATTAGCGTAAAATTCATAGATTACTCGTATCACTAATATTTTAAAAGCTAAATTATATTTTATTTTTTATTTTTTCAAATAATGACACTTTGTTATGCATCATTTTATTCAAAACTACGAAGAATAAATCTAAAAATTATAAGTTTTAGAAATATTTCGTGTTTTGTATCAAATGTATGAAAAATTTCTTATACTTAGTATTAATATAAAATTGATAGATTATTAAAATTACTAAATTTTTAAAAACTAAAACTTACTATATTTCTCTTTTAAAAAATAATAACAAAAAATGTTGATGTAACAAATTTCTTAAATACATTAGTATTCATATATTAATTTTCTCATGCACTTCAACAAAATATGATAATCTTTTTTAATATGCATCAAGGTAAAAATAAAATATTACACTATTGAATCTAAGAACATACATGAGATAGAATTTTTTTTACGTAAGAATTTTGTTATACTTCACAGTAAGGGATGAGAAATTTCTCATTGTTCCAGAATTTTTCATAACAATGAGAAATTTTATATTTTTTTGAAAAACTTGTGAATGTTGAGAAATTATTTATACATGAGTGCTAATTTTACTCAAAACTCAAAATTATGAAATTTTAAATTGAATTTTTGGCTGTGTGATGGCTTTGACTATTTAGTCCTTAAAAGAGCTTATAAGTACTTTTTATTGTCACTTGAATATAATAGTTGTTATATTCGGAGCAAAATTAGTAATTATTGGGTTTTCTGACATATTCTCAGAATAATAATAGAGAATAATATTACAGAAAATTTTAAAATTAAAAGAGATTTTTTACTGTTGAAATCTTCCTACATATGGTCCTGTTTGGATAAACTAACTTATTGATTTATTTAATTTATAAATTAAAAATAAGTTATATCATCCAAACGAACCAAATAAATCAACTTTTAAGCAAATAAGCAAATAAGCCAATAAACTAAATAAATCAAAAATCATCCAAATGAATCAAACTTATTTAAGTAAATAAGTCAAATGAGCCAAAAATCACCTAAACAAACCAAGGTTAAACAAAGTGGCTTATTTATGTCACCCAAACGAACAAACTTATTTGTGTTTTAGCTTATTTGCTTATAAGCAAACAAGCAATAAGTTGCCCACCCAAACAGGGCCTATAAATAAATTATTTTTCTTTAATTATACAATTGTTAACAATTGATTTGAATTATTTTAGACTTTAATTAAAATATATATTCTTAATTTCTCAATGTTCAGTTTGAAATCAACAATAAAATTTTAATTTCTACTGTCAAATTTAAATATTTAGACATAGGGAATGCAACAAAAAAAAATCAGTTTTTTTATTCAAATTTTCATATTGATTATTGATGTAATTGTTTAATAGATATCAATGAGAGAATTTAAAAATATTAAATTTTATAAAATAAATATGCAAATCAAATGTTATTATATTTTAAAATTTTAAAATATAACACTAAAAAGTAATGATATTTTTTTAAACAAGTTTTCTACCCAATTTGAAGTACATGCCTAGCACCCCATGTAATTTGATTTGAGCATTTTTTATCAAATACATTATTAGTACTGTTGGGGTTTTATATGTGGGTTTAGTGCTCCATTACTATTTAAATTTTAAATGTAGTAGAAAAAAATACCATATTAAATTATTTCGGTCATTAGCTTTGATTATTACTTTTAGTGCATATTGGTTTTGGCTCAAATAAATAGCCAAACTTTGAGTATATTTACATAACTACATCCATTTACATGGTACTCAATATCAATCTTTATTAATAGATTTCGACAAATAAATTATAAAAATATAATTTTTTTCATAAATAATTGTGTATAATAATAAAACTTATAATATTTTAAAGAATAATTGAAAAAAAAAACAACATGAGCACACACTCCTAATTTAAGATCACTTGCTAATTTAAGGGTAACTCCTAACTCAACTTAGGCACTGTTGTGATAGCTTTTTTTTATGTGATTTTTTAATCTTTTAGTGAAAAAAATTACATTAGTTTAAATAGTAATAGTTTTTTAAAAAAACAATTGTTATGAAAAATCAAAAAAATAAATAAAAAAATTAACAAAAATAAAAGTTATTATAAAATAAAAATAACCACTTTAAAGCTTTTATAAGACTCTTCTTCGTCTTTAGTAAATTCTTTACAATTATGATACCACAAAAGTTAAGTATTTCTACGGCAAAAGTTAAATCTCCCTAAAGTTAACATCCCCAAAAATAAAGAATTTCTACAACTAAAGTTAACATCCCCAAAAGTAAAGAATTTCTACAACTAAAGTTAAATCTCCCTGCCCAAATATTTCCCTAAACCTCTTCTAGTCTCACACTTATTCCGAAGGTTAACCAAACCCAAGAAAGGTCAACCGAGCTCCCTGGTAAGATTCATTAAGAATATTTAATTAATTTCAACCCTTAACCATTTTCCTATAAATAGAAGGCTACACCCCTCTCTTCCTCCACCATAAATTTTGGCTATAACAGAAAGAAAAGAATGGTAAATTACACTGGTCACTTTTCTGATTTTTAACAAAAATAAAAACTATTTCTGTAATTTTTAAAATATTACTGAATTTTTTTATCAGTGATTTTGTTTGAACATCGTTAACTAAAATTATAAATTTATATTTTTAACCTTCGTACTTTCAAAAGTCTTAGATTATATATTAGGTTTTAAAAAAATAGAGAGAAGAAAGGACAGTGGCGCACACCACTGCCCGACCCGACGCCCCTTTGGCGACCATCTCCTGTGCTGGTTACCGCCACTGCCGTCCACGTCTGTCGTTGTCATTCTGCCGCCGACCACCCTTCTCCTCCTCCTCTGTCTCTCTCGGTCTCTGCTATCTCTCTCCCTCTCTCCCGACGCTGCTGCTCAACACAGCCGGCAACCGCCAGCACCGTTGTTGCCGCCGTTCACACCATCCATGCCAACCACTTTCACCGGCGACCCCGTCGATGTCAATCCTCGTTGTCGCCACCAAGCTCCGATTCTCTCTCTTTATATATATATATATACACGCATATATGTGTGTATATATATATATCTTTTCCTCTAGTCATATGTATATAATATACATATATCTCCCTCTCACGAGCACACCACCACGCACAGCCACACCACCACCGTCGCACACACAATCGCATCCACCTGAGCACCACCGCCGCCGCATACATCATCACCGCCATGAGACCACCCTTCCATTTCTATTAAACCTAATAATTTTATGGAGAAAGAGCCAGTGTATGTGTTGGTGCATTTTATCACCGTGGGTGTGTGAAATTGTGTGCTTGTGTGTGTTTTAAGTGTTACGAGTGTAGAGAGAGAGTGTGAAATTGTGTTGTTGGGTGTAGAGAGAGAGAGAGTGTGTGTGTGTGTGTGTGTGTGAAATTGTGTGTACGTGTGTTTTAAGTGTTGCTTGGTGGAGAGAGAAAGAGAGAGAGAGAGTGTGTGTGTGAAGTTGTGTGTATGTGTGTTTTAAGTGTTGCTTGAGTGTTGCTTGGTGGAGAGAATGATTTTCTTCTAAACTCGTGTTCTTTATGTCACAATTTGTGTTCAAGGGGTAAAATCCTATTTTAGAGACTTAAAATGGTTTCCCCATTAAACTCTGGCTCTCTTGGGTCATCTCATTGTTTTCGTTTTGATGAGCTTTCATAGTCTTCTTGTCGTTCTTGTATTAAAACACTTTTACTTTGTCGCAGTTTTGTATTGTTTCAGTTAGTCTGTAATATCCCTAAACTCTTTCACGCTTTTCTTTTCCTTATGAATGCAATGTATGGTAGTTTTTTCTCATTTTTCGCAAACAGTTATTTACTACTCTGGACACTATCAAAAAAATTTAGGACGTTACAATACCAATACAACAAAACAAGCTCATACCAAGAATTACTGAATATGTATTGATTCATAATTAATTTTATAATTAATTTTTACTTATTGTTTTTATCTGTACTATATATATCTATATATATAGTCGAACTCAAACTTTAAATATAACAAAAAAAAAGTTCTAAAACTAATCAATACCAATTCATTATAAAAAAATGTGAACGTTAAATTATATCGCATTTAAATTAACTATCTCATTATATATAATGAAATTAAAAATTAAATCAGACTAATTAATTAAAATATTATGCAAGATAAATATTTAAAATAAATTATTTACTGTTAAACAATATTTTTTAAAAAGAATAAACTTATACTTAAAGCAATAAATTCAAAACAATACACATAATTTTATCGATACTAATACATACCATACTAATGAAAAAATTTGTACTTTATTCGATAAGGTATCAAAAACTATGCTCCATACTCACAAGTATGTGAGTTTTATATCAAATGTGTTTGTGCTCAACCCACCATACAAAAAATATGAAGTACTATTCATGCGGTTTAACATGCAACGTTTGTAATAAAAATTGGAATAGAAATAAAGATTATTGGCATCAGTGAATCAATGCTCTCTGGTAGCAAATTACTGCTTTGAACTAAGACAAAGTTGCAAATGCATTAAGAATTCAAGATCTAAAGTTCATAACCAGGATAAAATACACAAATCTATATTGTTGGTTGCTAAACACAAGCCATGAACAAAAAAGCTTAGCAGAACTAACACAAGGGCAGGACAATTAGGGGGGCTAACTTTATAATGATTACAACACACAATATAACACAAGAAGATTGTTTGATGCTACAAATAATTCCTAGCGAGAAGCAACAGCCGAATCCCAAAGACACTTGGAGAAAGGTCGCTTTACCGATCAATACGTACTTCCCAATTCAGGCATAGAGAGCGCACCCAGAAGGAGAAACAGAAGGTGACATTGACAAAATTCCTGCACACCGGTTAGTTTTCAAGTTTACGGAACTCCAATAAACAATTCAGAAAAAACCAGAAAATAAAAATAAAAATAGAAAATAGGAATACAGAATCGTTGTTACCTGCCCAACAGGCAGGTCACACGCTTTGTACTTTGCCGGATATATCTTTTGTCTTTGCATCTACCTGATCCTATCATCAATAAATTGCATAGATGATCAACCGAGGGAGAAGAGTCACGAACAAGTTGATTATGACAAAACAATAAGGAGCGATGAATGAATCAACTCAGGACAATGATGATCGAATTCCAGAATAGGAAAACGCAATAAACATACTGCGATATCTGTATAGTGTATATAACAAGTAAAACACGTTGTAGAAAACTTTTAAATATAACCAATACATAGCCATATCACCGATACCGGCACCACGATCTAAAGCCCTGGTCACCAGCCAGTTTTTCCCTTTAGCATTTTTCTTCTGACCTCAGTCGTAGAAAGCTTAGCCTCAGTTTTAGAATTGTGAGCAAGCGTTTAGATTTAAGACTTGGGGTGAATACTGTTGTACTCTCCAACTACTTTCTCCTTCCTTCCATGTACCAATATCCAACATTGCCACTGACCCTAAGAACAAGTATGGAGTTTCTTTAACTCGTTTACCTCATTCTGTAGTGAAAATTCTTGCAAGAAGCACAAACATTTTAAGTAATTTTGGTACTGAATCTCGGGGAAGCAGAAGGGCACATCAAATGATTGTTGAATGGTTTATTTTATTTCAGTTTCTTCAAATTTCATTGACATAAAGAGTACTTCCATATTTGACTACGCATCGTACTGTCAGCTTTACACCATTTGGAGCATTTAGCTACAAGCTTCTTTCATTCAGTAATATAATTATAATCAACACAAATTTAGGAATTGGAATAACGAGGAATATGCAGCAAATACCACCATCCTGAACATCCATCATCAGATTAAGTGTGCTCATACATTTATCTTTTCCATCTTTTGTCAAAAAAGAAATTCACCACACTTCCAACAAACTGAGTGCTTCCAGGTTGTACCCACTTTTACAACCTATGAATGCCACATACGACTAATTTGTATTGAAATCCGCACCTACTACGCATGTAATCTAGGAGTGTCTGGTCGATCTGAATCAAAGCCCATCTTTCATGACCCTAAAGGAAGACACAACACCACCACCACCCGGCAATACCACCATCCTAAACTCATTAGTAGGTAGTAGTAAATTGTCAGAGAACAGCAGGTTTTCCAAGTATGTCACAAGATTTAAAATTTTTAAGCTGCATTCATACATATTTGGACAGCATGCATCCAAGTATCATTCACCTAGCAATTGCAGATCCTTTGTGACTCAAATAAAGTTCGAAAAACCTTTCTTACATGTATATTTTAGATCTCGTTCGGTATATATCAAAATTATTCACTCCACAAAAAATTAAAAAAAATAAAGAAAATATTGTGCAATTAAATTTGGTTGAAGACCAAAGCTGGCGAAAAAAGGCAACACTTGTGTGACAACAGCGGCACCAATATATAGAAGCACTAGTTGAAGAAGCATGTTGGAATCAATTTTTTGCTCTCGGTCAACATGCTGTTCTACGTAAAAGGCTTTATGGGCTGCCTTCTTTAATTTGGGTAGGGTCCGTTCCGATGTAATAAGCTTGCAAGAAATTGATGGTTGTCGATTTTTATGCTATATTGGACCGTATATGTAGTACTAAAAAATAAGACGAAGTTGTTATCAATGGTTCTCTGGCACTGGAAATTCATTGATATGGTCAAAATTCTCAAATTTTGAACTATTTGATGAAACTAGACAGATTCAGCTGAGATCGGATTTGATCAAGAGTGGTTGGGTTTGATCGCAAAAGATCAAGGGTGATTGGGAGCAATCTGATTCAATCACTGTCGAAAAATCAGTCATTAATGAATACAACTTAGATTTTAATTGCGAATAGAGTCAAATCAGATAATTGACAACTTATATAGGCTTGTGGTGAATGTTGCAACAAGTGGAGCTACTATCAAACTCAAACAAGTAGTATTAATGGGTAACATACACAGACGAAATGTATAGTAAATAGAGTGAGCAACAATCGGAGACACACGATATAAGCATAGAGACACTCGAGCGGCGTAGGCGTACATAGGTGCGGTTTAGTGATGTGCAAAATTCTGGCCAGATGTGACAACGACAACGAAAGTTCCTGGATGTTCACAAAAGGAAGCTCCAAATAGAGAGATTGTGTCGGTTGGTGAAACGAGATGTACACCTCAGCTGAAGGTCTCTTTCACTAACTTTGATTTATAGCGATTGTCTCTCTAAGTAAGCACACAAAAAGAAGGGGAGATGGAATCACGACGGGCACCTCGGTAAATAGGCGCCGAGTATCTCAGTTTAGAAGTGCAGGCAATGCTATTTGAGTATGGCGGATCGACAACAATGACAGAGTCGACATCGACACTAAATATCTTCAGCGTGATATGCAGAATTCAATTCAAGATAGAAATTGTTGTGTATATAACTTCTATTATTTGGGACCTATATAATTAAAATGTTATTTACATGCATTTAAGGTGAATTAGAGTTATAAATCCATTAGCAATTCAATGTTAGGAGCCTACTATGGGGACTGAGATTCTTCGAGTTAGTGTATAAAAAAGGACCTCAGAAGTTCTAATAAAGCTGTAGAGAGCGAATCAAAGGATACATATGTAGAAAAAAGCACAATAATACTGAAGGCACCACGGTGACCCTTGAGTAGCGAAACAAAATTTGTTTTAAGACTTGGTTTTCGAGTGTTTTTAGTTTTATATTTGTAATTTTTACAAAATATAGTGGATTATCTGTCCCACATGTGAACGTAGGTCGGTGTGAGCTGAACCACATAAATTCTTAAATGATTTTCTTTTTTATGTGTGCATGGTTGTACTTCTGTTTCATTCAGTGATGGTGAAGAATTCCAACATTTTCGAGATTCCATACCTCAAGATTCTCACACGATCCTCCAAATGGAGTACGTTCAAACCGGTGGGCAAAGAAAGTTGGAAACAGTATCCCCAAGTCTTGTAATTCTCTACTTACAAGGGATAAAAAGGTGAAATTCTGTCTTTCTAATGTGGAAATCTGAGTACTTCAGAAATTAGAACAGATACTACAGATCCTCCACTGTTTGGAAAGTGGCTTAATACAAGGAAAATGCTATGGTAACAAAATCACAATTTTAGAGATCATAGGACAACAAAAACTGAGGAAATTTTGGGGTTGAAGAGAATAAAGCAGAAAGTTGTCCATAGGAATTGAGAAACTGAAGATTGGTAGGAGTCTCCCAACAGACTGACACTTTGTCAAAACCTTGAAAGCTATTAGTTCTCTCCTTGTAGTTGGGACAAGGAGTCTATAATAAAAATAAAAAACCAATCAAGATGCATTTAACGCCACAAATAAAGAGGCAGAAATGAACCTAGGGCCATCCACTAAAAATGTTGGACCCATAATCTCCATGGATACTGGACCACTACCAGCCTACCAGTACCAGAAACCAAGTTTGCAAAACATTGAATTTTTACAATACTCAGAACTCAATCCAATAAAAAGAACCGAGGCAGGAGCATAATGACCTAACATAAATATGCTTATCACATAAACAAAAAACCAGCATCAATAGAGTAGACAAACTCACTACCAAAGGATAAAACCAATTTGACCACAAAAAAACTTCTCGATTAGCATAAGCACAGAGTCCTTGTCTTTTAATTACAAACTACCATCTAGTTTAGCCAGTCCAGACCCATCATTATATCTCATGGTGATTTTTCCCATATTCTAGCACAAGCATGTGCTTCACTCCTTACAATAGAGGTGAGCCATTGAGATTTTTTTTACCTCTTTCATGGTCCACAGTAGCTGGTCCTAGAACCATTCAAGTATAACTGATCATTTTGTTGTCAAGCTTTCTTGATCTGAACATAATCATGTCAAATGCATCAAGAAAACTAAAAAGGTCAATTACCCAAAAAAAAAACTAAAAAGGGCAGCCCAGCGCATGGAGCTCCTGTTTGTGAGGTCTGGAAAGGCTACAAAAACTAAATTAGAAATCAAGTTGACACTGCAGCCGCTCCATTGCTCAGTGCTGTTGAATCATATGGCTTCAAAGCCTTGGACATTTTAAAATCACCGATGAAAGATAAATCTGAAATTAATAAAGCATCAAGTTGTAGGGTGAAATAGATTTCGTTGCACTCATGCACGGTACATACATCAAAGTTATTCTTATTTTTCCTTAATAAAGCATCATATTTTTCCTTAATAAAGAATCAAGTTGTGTGAGATGGGATTTTTTCCCCCCAAGGGGATAATGCTAGAAACCTTGGTCCTCAAAATTTTCAATAAACTAACGATGTAATGTGCCCGTTGTTAATAATTTCCTCGCATAGTTGCATCTCTTAAAAGCAATATATATATAATATCATGTGATTGGTGTATCCAATTAGAGGTTGTCCTGTCCAACACAAATCTAGTGTCGATGATGAGTCAAACACGGGTACGGCACTCTAAATTAGAGAGTCGATGCAATATAGATTGCTAGTAGGGAATTGAGGAGTGATGAGAAAGTTGTCACTAACATTTAGGAGACATAATAGGATAGTAGTAATGGCTCCCTTGAGGGTAAGCCAGAATTGTAAATATAAATGTTGTACTTTCCAAAAGAAAGGAACCATAAAGGTTATACCAAGTGGGAAAAAAAAGGCTTTGTTTTATATAAATCCCTTCCCATCTCCAATTGCTCATCTTGCCATTCTTCTTGTTCGTTATATTGCACGCGTGCACTTTGTTGGTTTCAAAGCATGTGTTCTCAAATTCTTTATCAAAACGTTTGTAATTTTTAGTCTACCTATGTCATGCTGAAATTGTTATTTTCGCTCCATCTCCGTCAATTCCAAAGAAAGAAAGACGAATGTGCATTCAGTAGCCCGAAAGCCATCCCATAAAAACCCATCAGATCCCATGTAAACATTAATCCAACTATAAATGGTGAAGGGACGCTACAATTGTGTTCAGGTGAGGTGAGAAATAAGTAAGGGTAAGTGCATTTGAAAAATAGCTAAGGATCCACACATTTCTTTGGATGAACACGAGTAAAGAACTTAACTGAGAATTTGAAGTTTTGAAGATAGATAATACGAGATATAAAATTTATTAGATTGGAAAAGATAAACATAAAAATGGTGTAGGAATAATGCAACAGTAGTTTCGAGGAAATGAGATAGGAATGGATAATATTAATTGAATTGGAAATTAAAGAAAATATTAATTATATAATTAGTGCCAGCATACCCTAAGTAGGATTGAATCACTATATTAAAGGGGAATTTTGAGATAAAAAAGTATGAAATAATGCAAGATAACTAGTATGAGAGAAAATAATTATAAGTCGAGATCTCAATAGCCACCTAAAGAATAATAAGGGTACAAGGTGTTCGTGATAGATTTAGATTTGGTAATAATAATGTGGCTAGAGAAGATACTTTAGAGTTGACAATGGCTTTAGATCTTATAGATCACAGTAATTTTTTTAAAAAGATGGCACTAGGATGAAAGAAATGTTATTAGACAGGGAATAATGAGAAGCCTTACCCTTAAGGATAGGCGAGACTCTTTATTTATAATAAAACTAAGCAATATCATTACACCCATACACCCACATACACTGAATAATAAATATATATAACAATAATCATAATAAAACTAGCACCCCCCCTCAAATTGGAGCATATATATCGAGTATGCCCAGCTTGTCACATATGGATCGAACCCGATGATCCAGAACTGATTTAGTTAAAATATCCGCCAGTTGTTCTCCAGTACGAACGGAACTAAACACGATTACACCATTCTGATACTCGCACTGAAAGAAATGACAGTCCACCTTGATATGTTTCGTGTGCTCGTGAAATACTAAATTTGTAGCAATATACACTGCAGATATATTATCACACCAAAGTTTTGTTGGGCCAGGACAGGGATCACCCAACTCACTAAGCAACTGACGGAACCATGAAATC
>JAOTRH010054651.1:0-19078 GCA_034768845.1 Heliamphora exappendiculata
TGAGCAATACAGGAGATTCATGGCTTTAGCATTTTTTTGTATCTTCCTTATGTCGATCTCAGTCCATTCAGCCTCTGATTTAGGAACAACAGCCACTTCAATAGTTTTGGTGGGTCTTTTGGGTCCATTTATGATAACCTACCAAAGGACATAGTCAACGGCTTGAATGTAAATTTTTATTTTAGCCTTCCAATAGTTATAGTTTGTTCTATTGAATAAAGGGACTCTGTTGGTCGATTGACCTTCAAATTAGACAGGTCCAAAACTAGTGGTTGACATAAAAAACTCTTAGACTGTTAAGTCAAAAGCAAGAGCCCAAGCTCTGATACCAATTGTTAGATTTAGGCAACCCAAGATGGGAGGTGAATTGAGTCTTTTAACGAGATAAAAAGTTTAAATTTTTTTTTAGAAATCTTTTAATATTACTATAAAGCAAGATATGTAATTATATAATCAAAACAAATATTAAAAGATGAGGGATAGAGAAATAGAACAAGACACCAGCGATTTATAGTGGTTCGATTTTATCATAGCCTACGTTCACCTCAAGATCTCCCTTGAATATTTCCACTATTCAGAGTACTTTCGGGCGTATTCAAAGCCTTTACAAGCTTCAAGATTCCACTTGAGCTATCTGAATATTTATGGGCACATTCACAAGTCTGTTACAGCTTCAAGAAGATCCTATGAAAACAAGCCCCTATTTCTTCTGATCTTTCTTGAACTCTTTTTTGATGAGTTTCACTCACTCACTCAAAGGCTAATAGGGTGACTCACCATTGATTACAATAAATGAGATGTAATGAATAAAGAACACTCACTCTCTTTACAAGATTGATTTACAATAAATGAAATGGTAAAGAGAGATGAGAAACAAGAACATGAGTTGCAGCAATAAATATGAGCTTGATGATTTTTGAGATGGATTTGAGCAATAGAACAATAAATGCAACTCTCTCTATCTATTAAATGCTGAGAAGTAACTTCTTATATAAGCTCTTGTAAGTTCTTGACTGTTGGAGGTAGGTGAGGGCAATAAATGCCAAAAATTCAACCGTTGAGATTTGTTGTATTTTGAATTCCTGTCTTTAGGGTCGACACGAATATCTTTGGTGTCGACACAACGTGTTTAGGGCAGGGTTCTTCAAATGGTTGGGTCGACACGAATGTTCTGAGGGGTTGACACAAATTCTGCACTTTACCTTCCAACATTCTGGGGTCGACACAAATGAATCTGGTGTCGAATCGTTTGAAACTTCAGCATCCAGAGGAACCATTTGGTGTCGACTCAACTTGTCTCTGGTGTCGATACTAAATCTCTGCAGGAAGCCTCGGTAGTTTTGTATCGACACAAATCTTCTTGAGGCCGACACCAAAATTCTGCAGGCAGGCTTCGGGATATTTGGGTCAACACAATTTGTCGTGGGGTCGACACCAAAAAACTGCAGGAGGTCTCGGTTATTTTGTGTCGACACAATTTTCATTTGTGTCGACTTAAAATGAGTTCTAGGTACTTCGGCACTTTTTGTGTTACACAAAACTAGTTTGTGTTGACACTAACATTTTAGAACCTGTAGATCAACTTGAAAAACAGTTAGGGTGTCAAAGCATTTGATCAATTGGTGTTGACACACTTGATAAGTTTCAAGTATACTTTGCCTTAAGTGTTTGACTTAATTTTCAATTTAGATCAACACAAAAAATTCTAATTAAAGAATTATTAAGTATTTGAACCTTTTGAGATAAAAGTCATTTTTTTTGTTATGGTGTCAATTTTGATTATTCAAAATGTGTTAACACTTTTATTTTGAAAATATAAAATATTATCCATTTAAAACCATTTATTCTTAAAAAATAAATTATGAAAATTATCAAAATCTAATTAGAAAGCCCTTGGGCTAACAACTATTCTACTTGAAATGCGATTGAAAGGTGTTTTATTCTTTTTAAGATTAAGTGTGCCATTTTAGTATTATGTTCTTTCTTTCCCATATGGCCTCAAGATCCTATCATTATTGCATGTTATTTGTTGCACAATCTAATCAAGTGTAAGATATCGGTGGTCCCATTTGAGTTAATTTTCATTACTAGCAGTATATTTATAGTCCTCTATTTTGTATATTTACAATTGTTTACGTTCTGTTTCGATGCTCACAAGCACATTGAACATATCAAAAGCTTACTGAGGTTCTAAAACATAACGGCCGTAATGTCCTTATGTCACGACCATATATTTTGATAAACCCACAATGACGGCCGTGTCCTTTTTGTTGGAGCCGCTACATTTATACCTTTATATATGAATGGCCGCAATTTCTTGATGTTACGACCGTAACATTGTTTGAAGGCCTGAAATGCAAAAATCCTCTTCAAATCCCTATGTTATATGCTTATTTCAAGTTTATACATACTCTTATTGCTCTGCTTAATATTTACTCTTTTTGTACATCTGTTTATCTTTCTGTTGGGTAATGGATGGTAGGTCTGGTCTTGATCAAATGGGTCACAGCCGCCACATTTTTCCTTTACGTTTGTTACGGCTGTGAGATTTTTTTTGAAGCCAGTAGCATGTGAATGTGTTTAAACTCTCTATTATTCATCTCTGATATCTTGTATATTTTGTTTAGAGTTTTGCTTGCATAGAGGGTGAAGGATGGTAGATCTAGCCTAAAACCAATAGGTTATAGTCTCTGTCCTGCATATCCTATTCATTTAAGCCTGTTTTAGGCCACGTGAATGTATATTCCCACTTTATAGACCTAAAAACCATGCCCGCAACATTTATTTGTTACGACCGTGATGTATTTTTGTTCTGTTCTTTGTGGTAATCCTATTTTTATCACGGTCGTCGATTTTTGACTACTTGTTGTCATGGCCGCAACACCTGTTGCTGCAGCCGTGAATTTTGTACATGACCAGTAGCTTAAATATCATGTTTGAGTATCTTTTGCTTGTTCTGTATAGCTTGTTTACAGCATGTTAGGTACAGAAACATTGTTGCATAACCCTTATGCTCTTGTTTGTTCGTTTATCGCTTATTCGCATGCTTTTCCCTTTACTTTGCTCAAACAATACGTGTAGCATATCTTGAAATAATAACCAAGTTGCATGACCTTAGGATCATAGTCAGATTTTTGTTTCATTGCTTGCTTTTGTTTGAACTCTCCTTAACTTTCTATTCTGTATATGTTATCTTTAAAAAGTTACAACAAAAATAAACATTGACAAAGTAAAGGCTAACCTCACGATTATGCGAAAATGGTGCTTAACACTTTTCCTTTTCATATCTTAGCTCTCAAAATCTCTTTTTTTCTAGTTACGTTTTTAAAAAGACCCACAGCCTCTTTTTTGTTGTTCTTGATTTTTCTTAAAAACTAAGTGGCGACTTTATTTTTCAAAAAAGATGCACAGATATCTTGAATTTATGTTTTAAAAATAACATTTTTTAAAAATAATAGATATCCAGTACATCATCTATGCGCTCCCCCAAAGCATCCGCAGTCCATATATGATATTTAACATAAAAAATTAGTATACTCCAAAGGTCTTAACACTCTCATATCATATTTGTCTAACTCATAGGAAATAAATCAAAACACATGGCGTTATTTTAACCACCTCTACTAAGCTATTTTCTATTCGATTCTTTTTTAATCTTTTTGTTTATAACCTTGTTCTTAGGGTTTTAAATCTTATTAAATGTTATAGAGAGGGTTTAGAAGATAGGTTTAAGGATGATTTTAGGAGTGCCTACCTCAAAGATCTTGATCAAAAAATGTTAGGAGCTAAGCTTTAATCCTCCGGGATCACCCTTCTTTCTTTCCTTCTTTCTTCTTTCTTCATCTTCAAGACTCTTTCTCTCTCTAGAAACTCCCTCTTGACCGAAATGAACAAGGAAAAATGGTAGAGAATAGCTTTCTATTTATAGGCTCACGAAAGGACTTGATGTGTAATTTTTTAGAGACATATTTAGTAATTAATTAGAATAGGCTAGGGACTAATTTAAAATTGTAGCCTTGTGGGTTATGTGTTGTCAAGAGATAAAATGATGAAGAGTTGGGAAGATTTTAGTTGATTAAAACTCTTTCAGTTAAAAAGAAGCAAAAAAGTATCCAACGTATCCGAGAATATATTCTGACACAAAGAGTGATCAATGTATGTGACTTACTTAATTATCTAGAATTAAAATTTTAATTTAGAAGTATTTTCGTAGAAAGTACAAATATTAAAACTATTCAAAACTGCTCCTTTTATACTGAAAAGGTTCCAATGCAGTATAAAAATGTATGTTCCCAAGATAAAACTCACAAATCTACTTTTGGTAGATTTGTACTTTCTTGGCACATTTTCTCGTGTGGTCGGCCACATGGGGTTCCCACCCATTTTTTAATTTTATTTTAATTATTTTATTTTTGTATTTAATAAATTCATGGATTAAAGTTTTGGGCCAAGGGCCTTTTCTTGAATTTTTGGATTGAGCTTGATCCATGGACTTTTTTAACTTTGTGGGTCTAAATTAAATAATTTGGGCCTTACTTGAGTTGGGTCATTTTTTCTATTTAGGCCTCATTCTTAGTCTTGGACCTTGTATGTGTTTGGGCTTTAGTGAATAAATAGACCTTATTTACCTTTGGATCAAGCTTTCTATTTCTTTCTTTATTAAGCTTTAAGGACTTAGAATCCCAACTTTGTGACTTTAAACTAATACTAGACTTAGCCCATCCTTATTCTCTGATTCAAGAAAACTCTAAGTTTAGTTTGGCTTTTCCCTTGGGAGTTTGGTTCCAAGTTTCTTTCCATAGCAAGCATATTAACTAACTTCAATTCAAATTTTTCTTTCATTAGTTTCGAGAATATTGGTTATTACAAACTCCCCCCTCTTAAATAAATTTCATCCTCGAAATTTACATATCCTATTCAAAAAAAATATGGATACTTCTATCTCTTTATAATACAAATTTCATCTTTCATGATATTTTAAGCTTACTTTCTTTTAACAACGCATGGTATGATAATCACTAAAACCATCCCACATATTAAGTTGAAACCTATCATATTTAAATATATAAAATCAAATAGCATATCTCTACCTCCTTTTCTTAACAAACAAATTCTCAACACACTTCGCTTTGACATTTTTCGACTTAGGGTAGCTGCCACTACGTTGGCCTACCCATGTTAACAATGGATCGTATAGTCATAATCCTTAACTAATTCCACGAATTTCCTTCCAACTAATTGAAAAGAACATCCGCCCAATGCAAAGAATACTTTCTTTTAATAGTGATTCTTCTTGGCTAACGATAATAAATTACACATTCTTAGTGTTCCATTCTTCTTCATTGGAGACAACACAGGTGCATCACAAGGTGAGACTCTAGATATGATGAAACACTTATCCCACCACTCTTTCAACATTTTTCCCTTCTCGTAACCTAGCAGGTAACATTCTATAATGTGGCAAGGATATAGGTGCTGTGCTTGGACATAGGTCAATTATAAACTCAACTTCTAAATCTAGGGATATTCCTGGTAAGTTTTCAAGAACTATATATTGAAACTCACAAACTACTAGCATTTTCAAAAGTGCTTTTCCTCTTAATTTTGTATCAACTATTAATGCCAAAAATCATGGCAACCCTTTTTGTAACAACTTTGAAATTTCAAAATGAAACTTACTCCTATTCCCTTGGAATATAAATTCCTTCTCTCCGAGCATTTTAAGGATCACTTACTTTTCAAGCAGTCTAAGGATGCATGATAACAACCAAACCGTCTCAAGTATTAAGTCGAAACTTATCATACTTAACAACATCCAATTACTAGCATGCCTTTATCTCCTAATCTCATGAACAAATTCCATGTTCATTTTGAACTTATCATTTCTTTGTTATAATCAAATTCGCATAGATATTCATCTCGAAGAACGTCAGTCTAGTCCCATCCGCATGCATCGTCATCCATCTTTCAAATCTAACATCATACTCAAACTTCTAAACAGGAACCTATGCTGGGACTATCTCTCTAATCCAATAACGTGCTCATATTTCCAATTAAAACTCTACACTGGGCTACCTCCCCAATCCGATAACATACTTGGACTTTCAATTATCATTCTACGTCATGCTATCTCCCTACTTCGATAACATACTCAAACTTCTGATTTTCACTCTACGTCGATCTATCTCCCAAATCTAATGACATATTCAGACTTAAAACTCTACAATGGGTTACCTTCCCAATCCGATAACATACTTAGACTTTCATTTAAGAAACTATGTCTAGCTAAGACGCGTTTTTCCAATGGACATCAAAGCCAGTTAGTCGTACGAAGAAAAATTGTCTAATATCCCAAGACCTAAACCACACAAACACATTTAACCTATGGTCCACCACAGACCACACTCTACTAAGTTTACGGAATCTGTGACCTAAAACTTTGATACCAAGTTGTCACACTCCACTCCCGCGGGGTATTCTTCCTGTGCAGTGGGGCGTGATTCCGCCAACATTCTCGTGGCATCAAAGAAATAACAAGGTTTAGAATAACTTATAACAAAAACCTTTCTATACAAGACTAATTCAAAAATATCATTTCATTTAAATCAAAGAACATAAGATCAAGGGATATTCCATCCCATATACCATAATTGGGATACTCCATCCTATACCACACTTTATATTTCAAAATTAAAACTCTTAATCTTCAACATCATATGTCTTACAATTACATACCATAGAACGAAAGACAGCAAGTATGACATCTAAGCTTTGATCCCAAGCCTAAAAGGTCGACAGTGGTGGACCTTCTGGCGAAACCTGCGATTTGTAACCACAAGGGTTATACGAGAGCGCATTTAGTATCATAATAAAAAAAACAAAACAACCACATAGTTTAAGTAGGCTATCAACTTCAACACAGTTTATCAATCCTTAATAAAAGATATGAAAGTACCACATCCAGTTCAACACATCTATCTCATAGGATATATCTAACTTTTCCACGATAAAGTGTACTAACCACTATATAACGTCCCTTGATAAGGCTTTAAAGCTATAGTTCAACTCAATATGCCATTATAGGCTAACACTCACCTTTAAAGGGCACCGCACAATGCCTTTGTAGGACTTACACATACCCTCATCAGGCTCCACATAATGCTCTTGTAGGACTTACTCACACATTTACCGGGCTCTGCACAACTCCTTTGTAGGAATTACTCACACCCTTACCGTGCTTTCGTACAATTCCTTTGTAGGCTTAAGACACACACCGTTGGAGGGATCACAACAGAGATTTAAATATTGACAAATATATCATTAACATCATTCATCTGCCACACATATCTTCATTTCTATGATATAATTTGTTCTCTAAAATTTATCAACACACATGACATGTAAAAGTCACATGCTATCATTTATCAATATCTAATAACTCAAAACATGAATATAGAGTATTTAGAACATAGTTCACACACATTTATTTGTTCAAGAATAATATCTAAGTACTCTCACCTTATTAAATGGTATGCAAACACTTCCTCTAAAAGGATCTAAGATTCAAGTCTCTACTGATAATATCACGATGTGTAACAAGTAATCAAAATATTATGTAAACGTTAGGCACTATCTCCTATTATCAAACATTAAAGGAATTATTCGAATTTTCGAGTCGATTCTATGGTTGATAGCTCAATCTTCATTCTTTTAAGTATTTAAAGAAAAACTCCTTATTTATGATGTTTCATTAGCCCTTATAGTCAATAAAACACTTGCCAAGACTTAGACTCACTTATAGAAATTAAAACAATTTCTAAGCATTTCTCATCTCCTTAAACAAAAAATTTAGAATCTGTTGGTCTCACTAAAAAATACTTTTAACATACTCAGAGTCATTAGTTTGCTACAAATCGTTACGAGGTGATAGATATACATATAAGGTAGAAGTAAAAGGAAAGTCAGGGACCTCAATTACTTGAACCTCAGTCTCAACCTCTTTACCTTTGCCTACTCGAACTCATTTCTGCTGACCTACAACTAGTTTATGGACTTTGCATCTTTTGATGTTATGACCAAAAGCCTTGGAATAAGAACATACAACTGGGAGGCCTTGGAATTCAACACTAACCACAATTGTATTGCCATCACACTTCACAGTGACCAAGTGGTGCAAAGGCTTTGCGACATCTATCTCAATGCACACTATGGCGTAAGAAATTAACTGTTTAGTATTAGTAGCTCTATCAAGATACAGAGGGACTCTAATTACACTAGCAATTCTGCTAAGGCATTTTGAATTCTAGAATTCAAGCGGGAGATCATGCAGTTTGACCCAGATCGAAATTATTGAGACAGCTTCCTTGGTGAATTTAAACCTCTTTTTCCATCTTTGAAGGATTAGGGGCTTACTAGAGAAGTGCCACAGACTTCTATCCATAATAGACTCCATTGCCTCAACGCTATTGAACTTGAAAATGAAGAAGCCCTTATCATTGCCGAAAACATTAGTCAATCCATCCTGTTCCCATTGTGTCCTCGCAATAGCTCTATCCAAACCGAAAGCCAGAGGGGAATCCAAGAAATATCCCACCGGATAATCCTCCCATGGTTTTTCACCCATAATATCCTTCTCAATTTCAATAACATTAGGGAGGTTCGGGTGAAGGGGTTCAACAAATTCTAATCTTGAACCAGAGGTATTATGGTTCATCAACAAAGAGGCCCAGAACCTTGGCTTTGGCAAATTATCAAACACCTTGGGTGCATTCTCATTGTCATCCGTGACACCAGTTTTCTCAAATGGGCTAGCCGTCACAACCACCTGCGCCCAAGACCTAGAGGCTTCAGACCTTGACTGAGACGATCGCCCCCCAAACTGAAAGTCACTTCGGCCTTTAAATGGAGCACGCCCGCCGCGACCCCTAACCGAATGAGGTTGAAAAAAAGGGTCTCGAATAGGGAAGCCATGAGCATCATTTATCTAACCAAACTTTTTTTGAGCTTCTTCAACCGAATTCAGAGCTACCGAAGGTTGACCCTCCCTATGGGCAATTACCTCAGAGATCCGCTCAATTTATCCCTCTGCCATATATTTATCATATAAAGCCATATTAGGCTTTAACCAATCGAGATTAACATCGACCTCCTCAACCTCCATTTCAAATTCAACAACCACTGGGTTACTTTGGTGAGAAGACGAGGGAGGCTTAGATGGGATCACTCTCTTGAGACGCAAAAATCAAGCTTCCAACTCTGTGAGCAAATCTAAGCTGAAGAGCTTGACACCCTTGCGAAATCTAGCGATCTCTTTTTCCAACATGTCGTCAACACTTGGGAGAACAGTTTGAACCATACTTGCATCTTGAAAAACCTCACTCAGCTTTGCCGGTGATTTTTGTTCACAACGGGAAGGGGAAACCCTAGGTTGTTCGGCGCTTATAGAAACTAGAGCATCCAAACTGAATCGACTAACGTGTATGGGGGGAGACCCCCTGCAGCCAGATTAGTCATTGCAACAAAGAGAAAAGGAATCTAGGGCGCAAGAGGATCGCACTAGCACAAACACACATCGCTAAAATGTTGGGTTCCTATGTCATAGTTGGGAAACTTTGTTTTAAAAAGGGTTTTGATTGGTTTCTTCGGGGCATCCTTTTGAGCATAAAATAGGATATTTGGAGGTTTATTTCACATGAAAAATGTTTTCTTTTACTTCTACTTTTTATGAAGGAAAACGGAACATTTTGGTTTTAACTCAAATAAGGTTTAATGTTCCATTAATCTTTTGACTTGATTTCATTTTAAGGCCTTTAATTTGGGTTTCGTTACTAATTATATCGTGAGGTTTTATCATTACATTTTTTGGTGTAACAGATTGGTATTAGAGCTCTAGGTTCGAATACCTAAAAGCCGTGAGAATGGTTGGTCAATTACGGGAGAGTTTACATTGATGTGTGACATTCATGTATTGGTGTGATTGCATGTTGTATTGATAAAATGACTTGATGTTTGCATGCTACGTGGTACTTGGGTACGGAGGTTGGATTTTTAGATAATGTGTCTTGCCATTGGGCATCTAGTCGACTAGTGCAGGGCTCAAGTTAGAAAGGTATTTAGCCGACGTCCATTCTAACAAGAGATCCAGACGAGTTACCTAGATCGATATATCATTCCATTTGATCATCCTCGTTGTGCGAGATGTGTTGATATGGTCGTGCTTGTTAAGTGAAAACTTGATTGAAAATAATATTGTTTATGGTAGATAAGTTAGTTTAGACCTTTGTATTGATATCTCATTTTATTCCTTCTTATATAGAGCAATGATACTGAGAATAGGTTGCGATCGAGATCGCGGTCGAGGTCGTACTTTTGCCCAAGTTCCTAAAGAAGAGGATGTGCATGCTCCACATGAGCAAATGGACGGTGTTGATATGATACAAGAGATGCTAGTGACGATGCGAGCTTTAGCAAAAAGCGGCTAATGGAGGAGCAAGAGCTCTCGAGCCAAGAGCTACGGTGGCGATGAGTCTCGGCGGTTGGATCCCCCAACCTTTTCATGGGAGCCTAATCCCAAAGCGGCTACAGAGTGATTAAAGATGACCACAACGATCTTGGATATGCTGGAAATTATAGAGGATGAGCTTAGGGTAAGATTGGTGGCATTCCAACTTTGAGAGGACTCACGGGAGTAGTGAAAATTTACTAAGATGACTGTGGAGGGTACGTGGGCCACTTTCACTAGGGTCTTTTTAGAGAAGTATTTTATAGGATCTTCGAGGGACACTTATCGTGAAAATTTTTTCTCCTTCACTCAAGAGAGTATGACGGTGGTCCAATATGAGGTCAGGTTCGTGAATCTGTTGTGATTTGCACTGGAGATGATGGCAATGGAAGAGTTGCGCACCGGTTTAAGCAGGGTCTTCGACCATCCATCAAAGTAAAAGATTGCAGCTCTAGGGTTTTAGGCCTACACAGAGCTAGTGGAGGTCGCCATTAGGGTTGAGAATGCCATATCTAAGAGCTAAAAGATCAAAAAAAGTAAGTCACAGCAAGGGGGTATGAGTGCGCAGTCAGATGGGTGCCAGTTTAAGAGACAAAGATAAGGAGATCCTAGTTCTTTCCCTACAAGATCCCAACAGCAGCCACGTTTAGCACTCGCGCCATCTATTACTTCTTTGAGACATTATAATCGTCAAGAGGCAATTTGCTTCTTTTGCAAATAGTCGAGGCAACGCGTTAGGGAGTGCCCACAAAGGGGCAACATTAGAGTCAAACCCTGATGAGAGCCTTGTTTTCTTATTTTTAGTGTGGCCAGGCTGGTCATATGCGTCAGGACTGCCCTTATGGAGGGAATGTTTAAAGTGCTTCAGTAGCACATCCAGGTCAGGCATAACAGGGATGATAGGGCTATGGCCAGTTACAGTAGTAGTCAGTGATGCAATCGACGAGTACCGCTAGAAGAGCTACTTTAGCCCAGTCAATGAGATGGCTGTGAGCTAAGGGAAACAACGGATACAATCAGGGAAAATAAGGACGAGTGGATGCCCTTGCATAGCCTAATACTTTGGTGGCACCTGCCATGCCATATACCACAGCTAGCCCGTCGATGATCTAAGAGGTACCTTTATAGTGTACCGTTCTTGGGATAGTGTTCTTGTTGATACCAGAGCATCGCATTCATTCATCTTATCCACATTTGCATCTGTATTAAGGCTAGAGGTAGACGTCTTAGGTAGTGCCTTATGTGTGGAGACACCGATTGGTGGGACTACAGTGTTAAGACGTGTTTGTATGGCCTGTGAGATGGAGATAGCCGATCGTAGTCTAGTATTCGATTTTATTGTGCTCGATATGGCTTCGTTCGATATCATATTAGGAATGGACTGGTTGATCACCTTTCGCGCCTTGATCGATTGTGACCGGCGACGAGTGTTTGTTTGCACACAGAGGGATACTATTTTTATTTTATGGGTGACCGCAACGATGACGTAGTGCCTAGACCACATAGTTTGCAAAATAGTGACTGTCTGAGCCTCCTTTTCTCTGCCTTGTCTACAAGCGAGACTAACTTCACTTGTGGGGAGCATTCTCCCGTTGTTTACGAGTTCCCAAATGATTTATTTGAGCTTTCGCCATGGCAGAAAGTTGAGTTTTTCATTGATCTCATTCTAGGGACTACCCCCCTTTTTATGCCTTCATACCATTTTGCCCCAGCCGAATTGCTAGAGTTGAAGGTGCAGGTCCAAGAGTTGTTGGATAATGATTTTATCCGCCCTAGTGTGTCGCCTTGGGGAGCACCAATATTATTTACAAAGAAGAATGATGGATTCTTACGCCTTTATATTGATTATCATAAGTTGAATCATATGACCGTCAAGAACAAGTACCCTATACCTCGTATCAATGATTTGTTTGATCAATTGAATGGATCGCGTTGTTTCTCCAAAATGGATTTGAGATCGGGTTATTATTAGTTGCGAGTCAAGGAGAAAGGTATCCAGAAAATGACTTTTTGTACCCGTTAAGGACATTTTGAGTTCCTAGTCATGCCATTTGGACTAACTAACGTGTCGGCGACGTTCATGGACCTCATGAACTGTATCTTTGACCCGTACCTTGATAGGTTCGTAGTCGTGTTCGTGGATGACATTCTCATGTATTTACTAGCAGAGGAGGTGTATGAGGAACATCTTCGAATTGCTCTACAGTTATTGCGGGAGCATCGTTTATATGCAAAGTATGATAAGTGTGAGTTCTGGTTACCCGAGGTTAAATTTTTGGGACACATCGTTTCAAGAGACTGGGTAGCAGTGGACTCTCTGGATTAGGCTTGATCTTTTCACCATAGAGAATATGTTCAACTGCTAAGGTATTTAGTGAAAAAGTGTTAGGCATCCACTCATACATGGTTAGCCTCTACTCATCATGATTAGTTGATGTATTTTAAACTCGTATGCCTAATTAATGCATGAATGACAAGTAAAAATGACTAAGTTGGCCTATGTTTTCAAACTGGCATTTTAATAAAAATAATAAAAAGGCCGTAGCTATACTTTCTTCTCAACCATGCAACAAGAAAAATAATACACTAACTTAGGAATAGAACCCTAGCAAATGATAATCATTTATCGATCGCTAGTACTATTTAGGATAATTAAGCTATAATCCCTAACTTTCTATAGTGGTCTACATTCCTACCAAGTAAATAATAATGAAATCAATTTTTTTATCCAAGGTTTAACCAAAAGAGTGCTCGGGTGCAATATAAGTTTAGTTGAAGAGTGATAGATTTTCCTAATCTAGGATGCAAATATAAATTTAAGAAGAAAAGAAATTAAAGTTTTTTAAAAGTTGATTTTTTAGGGTTTAAAGTCTAAATATGCTCATTTATGGCACGTGTGTCAAAAATCAACAAAATTTATAAAATATTTAATTGCGGACCTTAAACAACTAAAAAATAAAAGAGAACTTACGTTGACCCATAGATTGCCAGTTTGCCTTTCGATGTGTTCTCAAGACCACGAACTTGAACATAAACTTGAATGCCTCATTTTTTTTGTACGTCTCAACACGTAAATGCCCAAAAGAAGATTCAAAGAAAAGTCTTGAATAGGCTACTATTCTTTAGCATGGATTTTACTAACTCAAAAAAGAATTGGAAGTTTTTGATCGACTAAGTCCTTCGAAAAGACCCTATTGAGAGTGTTCCCAAGCTTAGGAGATACTTGAACACATGTTCTGAACAATTTAAAGTATTAGAGGAAGGCAATATTTATAGGCTTGGAAAAAACGGAACAAGAACGACGAAAATGTTAACACATTTGAAATTTTGAATGGCTCAAAATAAGGGTTAAGATGTAATAAAATGAGTATCGAAAAGAGGTCAACAAAAAAGGTTAAAAAATAATAATAATGTGCTCAGGCAAACGGAACTTTTGGGCGACTCACTTATTGATTTACTGTCTTCGTATATTGTATTTGTTCTTTAAATTGTATTTCATTATTAGACAACTAATCGGTAAATTTGTGCATTATGAATGGTCAAAATGTACTATTTACTTATGTTCCTCATTGACCGAACTTGTATATAAATGCATGTGTACGAGTGAATATCAAAATTAGAGATAAAGCATTTTAAAAAGCGTATAATGCACTGACCAAAACAAAGAAAAAATAATAAAAAATTAAGAAAAAAGTTTCTCACCCATATTTTTAGATTTCCTATGTACCTCTTTCCCGATGATTATACTGATGTAGTTCATGTGACAATTTATCATTTTTCTAAGAAAATAAGTTACAGAGATATCATTTTAGGAAAAAGTTGTAAGAAAATCTTCAAAGAAAGATTAATCAATTTCAAAGAGAATATTTTTAAATTACCCAAAAAAGGGAGAATATTTTTACTATGAGCTAGTAAATTTTTTTTTGGAGAGAGTGCCTTAAATGCAAATGAGTAAATTTTGAGATTATACTTTAATGCCAACTAACAATTTCTGAAGATGGTGCCTTTAATATTGGCAAGTAGCTTCTAAAACGTGTCTTTAAAATTAGTGAGCAACTTCTATGATAATACATTTAATACTAGCGAACAATTTTTAAAAAATATTTTGTTATAATATAATAAGGCACTGCTTGGGATATTTAAAAAGTTAATTTTTTTTTTGACAAAAAAAATCAACTTTTAAGTTATACCGTTTAGTTTATCTAAAAAACCAAATAAATTTTTTTATTTCTTTTTAGGAAAAAAAAACTTATACAGATCACAAACACATTAACCTGTTTTTTTTTTTAGTAAAATGATAATAATGTCGTTAATTAAAAAATTAACTCTACTTTTAATAATAAAAGCCACACAAATAATCTAATATTATAATTTAATAGTAAAAAGTATGAGCATATTAGATATTTAACACAAAAAAATTTACTATAAAAAATTATTTCAAATCGTTTGGTTGTATTCTTCAAAAATTATATTCCAAACGGAGTTTTTAAAAAAAAATTATAATATTTTGAAAAAAAAAAATACATTTAGTTGCTAAAACTGAAAATTATTTCTCAGTGCATCAAATCCCGCATAAGAAAGAAGAGTTAAACACCTTTACATCATTTTTAAAAATTTTAATTTTTACATCTTTTTTTATCTCAATTTTTTTAAAAATAATTTTCTAAAAATGGTTAACAAATACGTTTTTTTCTCCTTATTTTTTTCAACAAGGCTAAACTTCTTGAAAACTATGGATACAAAATGATTGTAAAATTGCAAAAATGTGCTCTATCTATAGTTGTTAATAACGTATCGTACCGACTGATAGAGTGCGGTTTGAAACAAATTTTGTACATTAATTACTTAGTTTCATATCAGTCAAAATAGTAACCGGTACTGATTCATACAAAATGTACAAAATAATACCGACTTGTACCATCTCATATCAAGAAATACCGAATACGTATCAAATAATATTTATTTTTAAAAAAATAATTTTTACTTAATTTTTTTGTTTTTACTTTTTACTTTTATTTTTATTAATTTTTTTGTTTTTACTTTTATACTCTAATTTAAGCTTCATATATAACATAAATAAAAAGTTATAATACAAATCAATGTTAAATATTAAGATAAATTACACTAAACTCTTTTAAGATTTTAATTAAATAATGTTAACTTCGTACGTTTAAAAAAATTAAATCTTCATCGCCTACAATCTAATGCTATTAACGGAGATGACTCAAAGGCTAAATTGCACATGTCCTTTGGGCAACATGCACAGACACCTAGGATAAACTGTATAGCATGATGGGAAATATCAATTAAGAAATTATAATGTAATATGTAATAGCATTGAGAAGAACAAACGTTAGCTACTATTTTTAAATACAAAATATTTATAAAAAATAAATATCAATTAAAAAATTATAATATTTGTAACAAAATTATTTTGATTAGTGAATAATATAAATATAAGTGAAAGACAAATGTGCAATAAGCAAAAAAAACCCATAAGTATTAGAATTGCAAAACAAGAGAATATGTTTTATTTTTATTTTTCTATTTTAATTCAAAAGATTTTAAGTCTTGCTTAAAATATTTACAAACAAGAGTTTTATAGCCTCTTTTGGGATAATTGCTTACTTATTTTTATTTATTTATTTTTTTAATTGTTTAATTATTTAATTAAATTATTGTATTTTTCAATTTGTATGCGAGAAGTTAAAAAATTATTTGATTGTTATAATATAAAAAATTAAAAAGTCAAAACAAGCTAATAAACTAAATTTTATATAATTGTTTGTTTTTCTCTTTTGTATTTTTTATTATTTTAATTAATTTTTTTTGGATTAATCACAATGGAGATGATTTTAAAAAATAAAAAATTACTCAAAGAAAAAAATAAAAAGGCAAGAAAAAGCAAAAAAAAAAGAACTATATTTTTATAAAAAAAATTTGACACTTTTTATAATTGTTTTTAACTTTTTAGTTAAAAAGGGATTATTGAGCATCCGAACAAATCATCATTGTTTTGCGAAGCAAAGCAAACCACAAACACATACAGCAATCGTTCTGATGCATGCGTGTGTGTACAGGTTACAGGTGCGGTGGTGGTATGCCGTGGATGGTTGGTGTTGGCGGTATGGCGTTGTTGTGGTGGTGGCATGTTGAGAGGGGGGGAATACAGAGAGATAGAGGGAGGGGTATATACAGAGAGAGAGAGAGAGAGAGAGAGAGAGAGAGAGAGAGAGAGAGGCGCGGTTTGGCCATGGCTGGAGTCGGCGCCGGCGAATGGGGGTAGTAGAGGTGGCATCGGTGCTGGTGATGAAGGTCAGAGGTGGTGGCTGCGGCGGCTGGTGGCGAGGACCTGAGTAATTTGAGCCTAAACCGGATGATTAAAATTGAGCATTTTTAATTTTTTATGGCCAATAATTTTAAGAAAAAAAATTACAAAAGTTTTAATAAATTAAATTCTTATATTGTTGTTTTACAATTCATTAATATTTAATTTACAACCAAAATAACGATAAAATAAATAAATAATAATAATATTATAACAAAAAAAAATTAAATCAATTGTAATAAAATATTACTTGAACACTGTATTCGCACAATTTTTATCGCAAAACTATTAATTAAGCTTGTATAATTAAGTTTATTTAGAATTTCTTTTTCAATTGACATCAACGCTAATCCATTCAAATCTTTCTTGTGACATTGTTGATCGAAAATAAAATTTGATCATTTTTAGTTTAAAAAAGCTCATTTCTCCTTAGGCTACTGTAACATGTATAGTTATTAATATCTGATATGCAATTCATGTATTCAGAAAACAATCATCTATTAGTTTCAAATAACTCAGTACTTTTATTAGTTTTTCTGTTTGTTTTGATAGAACTTCTTTTAGAACTTTCAATTATAAAAATAAATCTCTCTTATCAATATCAAAAATCTCGTCATGTTTCAAAAAAATTTCAAGTTTGGCACAATAGGTCTTCTAGCTCTTTAGGGCCTCTTTCTACCAATAAGTCTATTAAATTTTGATCAATATGGTCCCAATGACTTGAATCATCAATATTTAAAGGTTCATATTCTAAACTCAACTCTGCATTTTGATTTCTATTAATGCTATTTTTATAATTACTCTCATCTGTATACTGGTTATCGTCTAGAATTTTATTAACTAAATTTACATTTTTTTTATTTTTCGAATGTTCAAGTTTTTCATTCATTAAATTTTTAATCAAACTCGAATTTTCTATTAGTCTTTTACCATTAAAAAACTTATCCAAAGATCTCACTTGAGATTGAATTAATTAATTAATTTATTTATTTATTTTAATTCAGGCATATATTTTCTAAGAGTTATGATTATAAAATTCTGTAAATAAAAAAAATTAAAAAAAAATTAAAAAAATTAAAAAATAGCAAACAGTAAACATATATTAAATTATATATATACATAATATTAATATAATAAAAATCTTACCTTTGTTTAGTTTGTTGAATCACGGACCCACCATTCCGCGTTCACTGGTTGCCCCTGGTTCTGGTTGGTTCATCAGTTCAGTACTTCAGTGAGTGGTTCTGGTTCATCCATTCATGCAACTTGCGAGAGACGCCGACGGCAACGCACGGCGAGTGGGTCAGCGACGCCGACGCACGGCGACTTCGAGTGACGCCGACGCGACACACGACGACTTGAAACTTTGAGCGACGTCGACGCACGGCGACTTCGAGCGGCCGGCGACGCCATGTGTTTGATATTCGCCGCAGAAGACTGTTAACCTTTCGTCTTTGATTTCGGATTCCCTTTTCGATTTCAGTTTTGGCTCAGGCTTAGTGGCTTTACTGTCGCCTCAGCGCCTTTATAGGTTTTTGTTTGAAGTTCAAAATTAGGGCATGAATATTAATTTTTTTAAAAAAATAGAACCTCTAATTTTTGCATAAATTTAAGAGTCCAAAGTCATTGCGCTTTGCCCCAAGGCCGGCCTTGCTGCTGGCTAATTGTGGCGCTCAGTATGGAGCGCAGTGTCGCGCCTTCTTCCTCTTTTCTCTGTTTATTAGCTTATGAAGCTTGAAGCTTCTATTATAATTTTGTTAACAATAATTTTAGTCAAGTCTAAATATGGAATAATTATTTATTCATTGTTATCATAATTGGTTAAATGCTAGTGAAATTTAACAGCGAGAGTTGATCTATAATACGAAATCAAACGATAAAAAATATCGGTATAATTTTTTGAAATGTATAAAGTTGATTGTATTTGATTTAAATTTTAAGAGATGTTAGTATAATTTATTTTAAATATTATTAAAAAAATTTAATGTTAAATTTATATAAATTTTAAATTAATAATTATATTATAAATAATGAGATTAAAAATTAATTTAAAATAATTAATTAAAATACTATGGTATATAAATATTTATATTATATTAAATTATTTTTTATTAAATAATATTTAAAATATATATATAAAATATTTTATAGGTTTAAATTTAAAATGATACATAATATTTTATCGGTAATATGATTTTAACCCTAGGTCAGTCACGTGTCTGACTATCTGCAACTTGAAATTTCCCATT
>JAOTRH010054662.1:0-52039 GCA_034768845.1 Heliamphora exappendiculata
TTTTTCTTTACTTCTGTTTAGAAATCAAATAACTTACCCTTGAAATTTATCAAAATAAAAAACTGAGTTGATCTAATCAGCAAGGGGTACACACTCAACTAATCGAATTATGTTTTTGACAAGTACAAAATAAGTTAAAAAAATAATTTTTAATAAAATTTATTAAACGATAATTTTTTAATTTAAGTTTGCCGAAATAGTGTATCAAGGTTCATAGCCATTCATTAGCGGCGTTAGCGTGTCAAAAGAGTAGTAAACACTGGAGGTAGTAAGTGGTAGTAATATTGCCGCATGATTTTGAGATGTATATATATATATATATATATATATATATACAAGGGGAGAGAGATTAGAGAGAGACGGAGGAAAAGAGAGAAACGGAGACCGGCGGTCTCGACGGCAGTCGGTGGTGATGGTCGGAGAGGTGGCCGTGTTGGTCGTGGTAGTGGTGTTTTGGGGTGGTGACGTTGGTCACGACGGTGGTGGTTTTGGGGTGGCGGCGTTGGTCGCGAAGGGAGAGAGAGAGAGAGAGAGAGACGGTGGGTTTGGGGCTGTGATTTTGGGGTGTGGGGGTAGTTTTGGGGTGGGGTAGTTTTGGAGTGTGAAGTGGTTTTAAAGGTGATTTTGGGTTGGTGATAGTGGTTTCTGTTAAAAATTTTAATAGTTGGATCCATTTGATGTTAAAATTAAACTTGATGGGAAGTTAGTACTATTTTTGAAACCACATAGGAGGTCAGTGTTTTTGTCAAAAACCTCAGGGGAAGTCAGTGTAATTTAACCCTAAATAAAAAGTAAAACTTACATATTACTTATCCATCTTATTCTATTCAATCCTATCCGGCACATCAAACATGGCTTTTAGGGCTATTAATGTATTTATCAATTGAAAAAACAAAACAAGAAGAAATTGAGATAAATTTATTTATTCATAGTAAAAGTGAACATCCAGCCAACTTCTTACATTTATGCCAAATGTTTTTACACTGATTATAATCTACGAAAATGCACTTATTCTGTGCAGATATATAAATCTAACCCAATTAATCTGATTATGGAAAGGGCAAAAAAGATGTGTTTGAGAGGAAGTCATCATATGGGTGTGTTCAAATCAGGGCCTTTCTTCAACAAACCAAAGAGTTAAAGACCACACAATCTTATAGTACCAGCCTCACTCAATACTCCAATGAATAGAAGTCTATACCTCAAAATTAGTCTTAATTCAGAAGAAAGGTTTTTCAAAACATGCTGCTACCAATTTCTCCATCTCTGGCATGCTCCCCAGATGAAGTTTGTCGATCATCGTCGATCCTAAACTCGGTGAACCCAGAGAGTACTTACTAGTTTCTTTCGCTTTCTCGGTTTCCGAAATGGAAAGAACTTGAAATGTTACCAGAAACAACTTCACAAAATGTAGACAAAATCTAACGGCGCCCGTTTGCCCAATGCCTGTTGTGAATTCCGGGTCTTGTATTTGAATTTCTGTGGCCAGCAAACCCTTGCTTAGGAAGATCATGAATTTCCATAACCTGAATGGTTCTTTGCCTCTTGGCTGCCAAAATGTAATAACAATCAACATCAGATAAAAACTAAAAAGTCTAAAACTAGTAACTAGAAGGTGCAAAATGGAATTTTACAGGGAACTTTCTTTTCTAAGCTAACCAATTTCAGCTTATGCCTCTACCCAGGCAATAATTTGGTGAAAAATAAATAAAACAAGAATATAAAATATAAATTTTGTTTTTTGTAACTAGAACCTAAATTACTAGCAATTATAAGAGTTCATTTGAAAGAGAAGTGCCGGACCATTTTCGGCTTGTTGGTAGCGCTCATGGAGTTTTCTCTTTGCGGCTTCAAGTCTTGCAGCGTCGTCCAAACACTTCAGTTTCTAATAGGAAAAAAAAACAGATAAAAAGTTGGTGAACTAAGCATGAAACTACACGACGTCTGTGTTGGTTTTACAGTTTATACCCACATCTTGTTGAATAGCCAGCGGCTTCTTTTGAATCGTGCCCATGTCCGGCTTTTGCTGGAATTTTGTCTCATTGCTGACTTTTTTCTCCCCATTTACTTTTGTTGGTCTCCCAGGACCTGATTCAGTGTTAGAGGACTTGTTTGGTTTCACAACATCATCAGCTTGTTTCTTCATTACAGGTCCTTGTTTCTTCATTTCTTCACCCTTTTTGTCCCTGCTGGGAACAGATGTCTCACGGTGAACCTCCTGCTTCCGCTTGGGAACATTCTGGTTCTCCCTTGGTGGTTTTCTGCCATTTTCACGGTTCTTGTTGAATTCCCCACTATTTCGAGGATCTGAAACAACATCCCCATTCAAAATCATGAATCTCTAATAAGTGGGGAATTCCAATAAAGAACCGAATAGCAAAAGCTTTACAAGAAAAGCATAAAGGATCGCGATTTCAACTCACTTCCATCGTCATCCATGCCGTCAAAGAACTTTGGTAAGCAAAGTCAGAGAAACACAAAAATAAACAAAACTTATGTCAGTTTCTAACCACAAAAGGCTAAATTAACTTAATTCCTCAAGAAAAAGAAAAGGCAAACACAAACACACCAGACACAAACACATGCACACACCTGGGACAACTCCATTGTGGGAGCAGCAAAGAAAGCTCCTTCATCAAGTGGAGGAGAAGGGAGCCCTTCTTCTTCATCAACAACAGATGGGTTTACAGACTCCGGAGTACCTTCAGCACCTATTAGTTCAACATCAATACTAGAACTCAGTTTCAGTCAAGATTAGATTGAGAGAACTAAAAATACCATCTCCAAGACTAAATCTTGATAAACAAATCCCTACCTCCAATATTCGCAGTCGCATTGACCCATTCATCTACCATATCTTTCCATACTCTGGAATCCATTACAATAGAATTAGACATGGAAACGATATAGGCATTTTGTTCTAATATAGTAAAACCGAAATTATAGAGTGCATTCAGGTAGATCAGATGCTGGATCACATGCTTCCAAAGAACTTTAATTTAGTTATGGTTTTTGTCGGCGTAGAAATATGGAACAATGTAAAATGGAACTTTTTCTGTTAACTAAAAGGATAAGCAGAAAATATTTGCCGAAAACAATCATTAATATCATCTTCATCAGAAAGCGCATTCTGATGTAAAAATCAAGCTCTGGCTTAACAGGAATGCTGCGACAATATAAAAAGCAAGTATTTATTATGAATTATCAGTACCGCCATTTTGAATTTGGAAGGAAATAGTGTCAGTGATGTTAAGCCGAGTGTGGATCCTTTTGTGGGTGAACACGAAAATACTATATGAAGAAGTATTAACCATACAGCAATTAATTTCACATTAGTTCATTTGTCAACTGTTCAAAAATAGAGTGCAAAATGATGCCCAGCCAGAGGCAAGAATCACACACTCAATAAGCGTCCGTGCAACATGACGAATCTCCTGTGATCCGTGTTTTCTGAGAGCATTAACGGACTTTCCAATCTCTGTGGACTGCAGTATAAAAGTAATTTTAAGTGACCCCGCTCGTAGAAAAACTTATAAAAAAAAAAAAAAAACAAGATAACATTGCAACTGTTCCAAAAACTAATGGCAAAAGTTAATAATGATAAAAAAAACAATAGTGTTCATATACCTTCAGTGTATCCACAGTCAAAGCCATCAATTGAAGCTTCCTCAGGGAATCATATAATACTGAATCAGACTGTCACAAAAAAGAACGAGTTTTCAACAACCAAACAAGGCAGAAAACATGAAGGGTTCTATCCCAATTCAGATAAAAATTTAACTAGTACAAGCAATTACCCAAATAACACAAAAATCTTCAAAAATCTTCAAAACACTTCACAGAAAACCTCAACAGAACAACAAAAATCAAAGATGCTGCCTAGCAACGAGAGACTAATCTTCTATTTCAACAGTACAGTTCTTCAAAACTTCCATAATCAAAAAATACATACTGTATCTGTTATCATAGAAATTGGACTAATCACATAAAAGCTTCTTCTTAAAATTCAGATTAAAGAGAAGGATTCAGTAGAAATCATGGACACAAACCTCATCCTGACAATTATCAAGAACCTCTTTGATCCTCAATACCTCCCCAACAATCTGACTCTCTTCTTCAATCTCATTAGTCAATGCCTCAGCTTCTCCATAGCTGTAATTGCTGACTTGGTTCATGTTCATCTCAACCTGATCATCTCTGCAACTATTCACTTTGCTCTCCTTACTCCCACCAGACTCAAATCCATACCCATCTCCACTCTTGCACCCACCTTCATCCTCATCATCATCTCCAGGCACCGAAAGCTCCACGCTGTGGCACCTGAGACAACGAGCCAATTTGGTCGAAAACAAGGTCTCTGCAATTCGATCTCTCCTCAGTCTGAACTCCTGTGGACAATCCGAAGCCGCGACCATTATCGCGTGCTCGATGATATCAAATATGTCGGAATTGGAGGTCCGAAAGTAATCCCTCCAGTTATCCAGACTTCCCGATTTGATCGCCATGGATGGGAATTGAGCCTCCGGATTGAATTCCGAGGAACCCAGATCGGAAAATCGAGTTCAGTTCAATACCCAGCAATCAGAATCGATTTTCTTTTTCTTTTCTTTTTTTATCTGATTTCGATCATATCCAGAAACCCAAAAACTCGATTTCTTTGATACAGTTTTGATGTCGAATGAACGAGAAAACGCAGCTTTGGTTCCTATCAGTTTTGACTCAGAAATCTTGATTAGAAATTCCGATATTGAATGAGGAGATCGATTACGTCAGAGACAATACTTCTGAATACGATCGTAACAGTTGATCAAACAAAATCAATAACAGTCTGAAAAGGATTTTTTCTTTTTTTCTCTTTTCTCTTTTCTCTTTTCTCTCGGATTTGATAGAACCCAAAAAACCTTTTTTCCCCGGAAAAATCGATTAAAATTTTCTAGGCGGAATCCTTTGCTATTTCCAGGAATATTAACAAACTCAAAACGATTTAAAATCCGAAGTGGGTTCTCAAGTCTATCAAAAATTCCAAAAGAGAAACTAACGAGAAATCCAGAGAAAGGTCTATCCTAATTATAGAAACAAATACAGAAAGGAAACTAATAAACTTTCAAGAGATACCCTCGTCTTCTCTCTCTCTCTCTCTAGGAAAAATACCAAATGCTGCAAAAAAAAGACGAGAAAATTTTTGTTTTTTGGTGGGTTAGATTATTAGATAGAGATGAAGGAGGAGGGCAGGTGATGAGCATAAAGAATGGGTTCAGAAGAAGGTTCAACAAAGCGGCTCAAGATCTCCCGGTTCTTGAAATCTCAAAACACCGGGAAATGTAGAGAAGAAGGAAAGTAAATATATTTTTGATTGAAAACTAAAATCAATAATGGAATTGACTTTTATGGGTCTCTAGTGTTTTAGAGAGAAAATAAGAGAAATTATTGGCCATATTTGGGATAAAATTTTTGATTATTGTGCTTATTTTTGTTTATTTTTAATTTTTAAAAAAAAATTATTTGGTTAAATTTTTTTATTTTTTAAATGAATTAAAAAAATAAAATATTTTAATCAAAAAATAAAAATAATTTACTAAAGACGAAAATAAATAAAATAAATTTAATTTATTAACTTATTGTAATTTATTTTTATTTTTTAAATTTTTTTTTATATTTTAATTAAAAAAATTTATTTTTTTAATTCGTCTCGATAAGATGAGTTAAAAAATATAACATTTTGAATAAACGATGAAAAATATTTAATAAAAATAAAAAATAATTAAAAAAAACAAATAAATAATTATTTTAAACAAAGCCAGTTATGAGTAAAAAAATGCTACATTAATATGTAAGTGCGGTGGGCTCATTTAATATATATGTATAATATGTGTTTGTTTTAGTAAGGGACCAAATATGTTGTAACTTATTTTTTTTTAATATAAGATTAGTTTTTAAATTATTAATAAATAATATGCATATATATTAATTGAATATATTATATTTATACTATATTATAGAAGAAGAATACTCATTTGGTATTTTTTTATTTTGAAATTGTATAAATTTTTTATAATTTTTAAATTATTTTCAATAATTATATTTTTCTTGTATTTTTTTTTTTTCAAAAATCACATATAACTGTTTATTTTTTCTTAGTCTCTTTATAAAATATTTATTAAAATTATTTTTTATTATTTAATTTTAAAATTATAATTATTTTATATTTATACACGCATATATGTGCCAATTTTTAATTAATATATTAATATGATATTTTTTATCTATCGAATAATTTTTTCAAAAGAAAAAAAAGAGAAGGGAGAATGAAATTGATTTTGGGGAGAATTGAAAAGGAATATGAGAGAGAGAGAGAGAGAGAGAGAGAGGTCAGGTCACGCGGTTTCCGGACTCGCAATTCGCGTTTGGTAAAAAAGGGGCAGCGGCTGCTGATTTGGAGTCCTGTCCGAATGCTAGAAGTATTCAAAACTAAACAAAAAAACATTGTTTATTATTTTTTAAAAAATATTTTGGAATTTTAAAATATAAAGTAATTTGATCAAAATTGAAAAAATAATGAAGCTAAAGACAAAAAAAGAAACATATTTTTAGCTGACAACTAGTTTTTTGTTTTTAACGTTTTAACATGTAGCGCGGTTTGATAGCTTTTACAATTTTTTATTTTTTGTTTATAATAAATAAAAATATATATTTTATTTATTTTTGTAAAAAGATAAAAATAAAAAAAATATTTAGAATAAAAATGTTTGAGAAATGTTGATTGGAAGTTGTGGACGAATGTTGTGGTTGAAAGTGGTGGCTATTGATAGTGGTCGAAAATAATGATAAGAAATATTAATCGGTGATGATAATAAAAAGTAGTCATGATGGTCGAAAGTAATGATCGGAGTCGGTGGTCGTATGTGGTGGAAAAAAAAAAAATATTTACGAAACAAATAAAAACATATTTTTTCTATTTATAAAAATTTAGTAAATTTTGAAAAATATTTTATATTATTTTGAAAACAAAAAAAAACTATTAAACATGTTTTTGTTTGTAGTTACAAAATTATATATATATATATATATAAACGTTACCAAACAGGTTGACTAGTTTAACAATTTAAAATTTTCATTAATTGAAACTAAGCGTGCAATTAGTCTAAATTTTTTTATATGATTTGTTTTTTATTTTTAATGAATTGTTTTCCACCATTTGAATTTACTTTTTAGATTCATTTAATTATGAGGAATCAAAAAATTAAAAATATTTTTTTAAAAATAAAATAAATTCAGATAAGACAAAAAAAAGCTAATTTAACATGTTTTTGGCATTTATTGTGCTTTTTTCATTTTTAGTAATCTCTTTTCGATCTCTTTTCAATTTTGGCATGTTTTTGGTATACTTTTTATATTCTTTTTTATCACGAAGAACTAAAAAAGTAAAAAATAAAAAATAAAGCAAAATATAATTTTATTTTAAATGAAAAAATTTTAAAATTGAAAACATTTGGCATTTTAGACCAAAGATAAACTAATTATAAAGATATGATTAGCAACTAACTTAAATGTATTTTTTGATAAAAAAGTTAAATTAAAATTAGAGTAAGTTGTTTACCTCTTGAATTAGTTTTTTTCTTTTTAAGATAGTTGATTAAATAAAAATAATAATAAATTACACTTACACTTACCCTCTCTAAATATTTTTAAAATATCACTGTCTATTTTCTTAATCATACAAATATCACTTCACCCCTTATTAGCTAACTCCGTTAACTAAGAAAGTTAAATGAGTTAACTAAGACAGTTAAATGACGTTTATATCCTTGAATCCCAACAATCCACCGACGGCAAAAACTTTTCGTCTCCTCTGCTCTCTGTTCTCTCTCATCTCTCACTCTCCCTCTGCTCTCACATCTCTCTCTCCCTCTGCTCTCTGTCATCTCAGCGGTGGCGTGGCGTGCGGCGGTGGCGTGCGACAATGGTGTGCGGTCTCTCTCATCTCTGCTATCTCATCTCTCTCTCTCTCTCCCTTGGCTCTCTCTCATTTCTGCTATCGCGGCGGTGGACGGCGGTAGGTGAGATTGGTGCAAAACCCTGAACCCGTTCGCCGCACCACCCTGCACAAAACCCTAAACCCATTTCCCAAATCAAAATCCACTCCCAAATACCCCACTTCCCAAATTTCTGTATATGTGGGTCGTGCAGTGGTGCGGTGGTGCGGCGCGGTGGCGGTGTTTAATCGAATGGGGCAACAGTGGTAGCGGTGACACTATCGCCGCGGTGGTGCGGTGGTGCGGTGGTGGCGGTGAGGGTTTGGGGTGGTGCGGCGAACGGGTTGAAGTTTTTGAATGGGTTTTTGTGCGGGGTGGTGCGGCGAACGGGCTCAATCGAACGGGTTTTTGTGCGGTGGTGCTGCGGTGGTGCGACGGTGGTGGTGAGGGTTTGGGGGATTTGGACGTGGATTCTAATTTGGAAAATGGGGAAGATTGAACATGAACTTTTGTCGTCGTGTCAAGGCACCGCCGACAGTGGTGTTGCTGTTGACGGTGGTGGCAGCAGGTTTGGCAGCAGGGGGAAAAGGAAAAACCACTAAAGGGTATTTTTGAAAATATATTTTTGTTTTAGCCTATTGTCAAACGGACGGTTGAGTAACGGATAGATAGATAGATAGATAGATAGATGTAAGTGTTATTCATTTTTTAAAGTAAGCGAATAACAGTGATATTTTGTGATTAAGGAGTAGATATTTATATTTTAAAAGTATTCATAAGTGTAAATATAATTTATTTTAAAAAAATTAATTTTTTTATTTTTTGTTTAAATAAAAGAGTACTACTTTTTTATATAATTATAATTGACATTGATAACATGTAAGTTATCAAGTAGAAATAGTCAAAGCAAAATAAAAATAAATAAAAAAAACATATAATACACATCTCTTGTTAGGGGTGTATGGTCTGTACTTCACAACTTTTTATGAGATTCGTAATTAAAATGACACTAAATGGTAACTAAAATAGAAATAATTCTATTTGGGCTAACTTTTAAGTTATATTGTTTTATTTTTAAAAAAATTTAATTAATTTTTTTATCTCTTAATTTAATAAAAAAGCTAATATATATTCTATATACTTTAACTTTTTTTTGAAACAAATTATTATAAGACCTAACATAAAAAGTCAATTCTACTCATAAAAATTAAAAAAAAAATTATATCACTATTTTAAACACTACAATTTAAAAGTTAAAAATAAAAATATTTTAGACATTTTAATAATAAAAAAAAACTACTACAAAAATTATCTCAAACACTCTTACTTTTTTTTATTCCTCTTTTTTTAAAAAAAAATTAAATCTCTTAAAAATTAAGTTTAAAAACTATCCTAAACATACATTAAAACATTATATTGATTCATAATTCAACAGCCACATAATTTTATAAATTTAACCACAAAAATTCATAACCAAATGTCACAAAACCCAGAATATTATCCGGTCTCACATTAATTTTTTTTAATTTTGTATTTTACATAATTCATAATATATGTTCATTATTTACCACAATATTCATAAATTGGCATATGGTGCACCCAAAAATAGAATGCTTATTGTATTTCTTTGCAAAACAAGTATTGTTTAATAAAATCTGTTCTAAAGTTTTAAAATTAAAAAATTAATAAAAATTCATAAAACAAATAATGACAAAAAAAAAAAAAACATATTGGTTGATAACTAGTTTTTGTGTTTTAACCCTATAAGTTTACTACTTAAAGATTATCGTTAAAATTAATTATATTTTTACAATTCTTGTGTTCAATTTTTTACTGAAGGGTTTATTTTATTTAATACCTGTATTTTGCGGGTAACTTACTGTGTTGGATGAGTTCAAAATGACCTCTTTGGGACGACTTCTCGAGTTATAAAAAGTTTTAGTTTTAAATTTTTTGTAATTATTTTTTAATTCTTGAACACTTCTAATTAAAAGAAAGTAGAAAAAAGACCAAAATTAAAAGAATTACTTTTATCCGAATGATGGTATTTTAAAATTGATATTATTTAAAATATTTAACATACTAAGGGTTGGTTTGGATGACGAAATATTTTTATCAAATAATTAGTGTATTTAGATTATTAGTACTTGAATTATTAGTGTAGTATTTTTTTGTACCAATTGATATTTGGTCGAGAATAGATTAATTTGCGAATAAATAATACGTTGTTTGATTTGATATAATTTTAGCAAAATTAAAAATTTTTTATGTACAAAAATAATTAAAATAGTATTAGAATTAATTAATTCACCCATCCAATCAGTTTATGGTAGTCCCCATAAGAAGTATTAAGGCTTTGTTTGGTAACCAATTTTAAGTTTGACTTTTTATTTTTTAGTCATTTTAAATTAAAAAAGTAACAAATTCGTTTGGTAGGGGTATAGAGTGGCTTTTAAGCCAAAGATTTAAAATAACTTTAAGTCAAAAAGTGAAAAGCTTTGCTTAAAATGTTATAATTTTTTAAGATTTTATTTTTAAATAATTTTATATTCAATATAGATCTTGTTTGACAAATTTTGATGAATAGATTTTAAAAATATAATTTTTATAAAAAATAGATGAGTATAATAAAAGTTATAATTTTTTTAAAAATATATAAAATTATGTAAAAATTAAAAAAACTAAAAACCTTTAAATTAAAAAACGCTACTTTTTTTTTTTGACTTTTCTAGTCTTTAAACAAAAAGGCAAATTCTAAGCCTTAATCCTACAACCAAACAGGCGTAGGGGATAAAGAGTTCAGAATAAAGGAGGTGGTCATTTTATATACGTCGTCCGACGGACTCGGCGACTCGTTTTCGTGCGACAAACACAAAGGAGTCGTCGTTTTGACAACTCGGCGAGGGAAGAGAAAAAGGATCGCCGATCATTTATCAGATTGGGCCCACCATGTTTAACATCAACGGTGTTAAAATGATTTTGAGTGCAACATGTAAACTAACAAAATTTTATCTATTGTTTTTCTGATATTTCATAAAAGCCTCACAGTTGGTTCCTTGTTATAAATGAAGTTTATGGTTTATTATTTTTTAATTTTTAAAAATAATTTCCCAAAAATAAATTTATTTATTTATTTATATATATATATATATAAAGATTGAGCTTAGTACATTTGAGGTGCGTGAGACCCACTTTTGGTCCTACTTTCCTAATTTAAATTTTTTATTTTATTATTTTTAATAAGATCAAAATTAGGATCACGTGTCTTAAATGTATAATAGTCATGTTTGGGTAACATGTTTATTTATTTATTTATTTATTAAAAAATAAGTACAAATATAAATAAGTCATTTTGTTTGGTTATCAATTGGTTTATTTGTTTATTTAGTTTATTTTTGTTTATTTGTTTATTTTTGACTTATTTAGTTTATTTTTGTTTATTTGCTTAATTTTTTAAATAAGTTACTTTGTTTGGCTAAATTCTTGTTTATTTTTTACTTATTTATTTATTAACTTATTTACTTATTGACTTAAATCATACTTATTTAACAAACTAAATAAAATTATTTATTTAACTACTTATAAATAAAATAAACTAATAAACCATTTGTCCAAACAGAACCAATAAATTATATACGTGGACCGCGTAAAAGTTAATTCTATAAAAATGATTTCATAGACGAGAAAAGTTAATTGGTACTTCATCAAAAGTTATTTGGTCCAACTTTACTGATCTAAAGTATATATTGATTATTTTATTACTACTTTCAATGAGGTGAAAATGAGCCTTATGTATCTTAAACATATGTCCTGTTTGGATAACATAATTGAGTGACTTATTTGGTTTATAAGTCAATAAATAAATTACGTTATTTGGGTCAATAAATAAGTTACGCTATTTGGGTAACTAAATAAATCAAAATTTAAGTCAATAAGTCAAATAAGTCAAAAATAAGCTAAACGAAATGGCTTAATTGCACTACAACGTTTTGGTAACCAAATTAGCCAAATTTTAAACTAATAAGCAAATAAGTTAAAAATAAACCAAATAAAATGACTTATTTAAGCAAATAAGTCAAATAAACCAAAAATATGCCAAATAACGTGGCTTAAATAAGCAAATAATATTACCCAAATAAAATAACTTACTTATATTTTAACTTATTTACTAATAAATAAATAAACAAATAAACTTGTCAAACAGAGCCCATTTTGAACACACGGTGAACTGCACAAAAGCAAATTTATATTAATTAAGAATGATTTGATAGACAAAGAAAAGTTACTTGGGACACTATCAAAAGTGGTATTAGAGAACACAATAATGAATTTTTGTTTTTTTGATGGTTAGCAGTGGAGTTTTTGTTTTTTGAAAACAAAAATAGAAAAATGAAATTATATTGTTTATTTTGGGGTAAATTACAGTGACTTTCTCGAAATTTACTAAAACATCAATTACCACTCTTTTGGTTTCTGAAATGTCACTAATTTTTCTTCTGATTTAGTTTTTGCATCAAATTAGTCCAATCGTTAAATTTTCGCTCAGTTGTTCCTTATTTGGCGTGTTTTTCGAATAAATGTTTATGATTCAATCCGTTTATTACGTAGAACTCGTCGAGTTTGTTTAGCACGTAAAAATTCAGATTCATCCGATATCTGTAACTTAGTAATTGAATAAGATCTCCTAATAAATAAATAAATAAAAATTATAATTTTAAAAAATATTATTAAACAAATGTTACTCGGTCACTTAATTAAAGGTATTAGATGAATTCAAAATTTAATTTATTGGACAAACTTGACGAGTTCTACGTAATGAACGGATTAGATCATAAAAATTTATTCAAAAAACGCACCAAACAAGACACATTAGAGCGAAAATTTAACGATTTAATTAATTTGATACAAAAACTAAACAAGAAGAAAGGTTAGTGATATTTCATAAACCACATATGTGCTGATTGATGTTTTAGTGAATCTCAAGAGAGATCAGTGTAATTTACCCTTTTATTTTGTAAAAGATTTAAATTGTAAAAATTGCTTACATTTAAAGAAATAGTTATAAACAAGTTTTTTTTTAATACTTATTTTTTAAGAATGAATAAAATAGTAAATATAAATGTTACCAAATGCAAAGCTTCTAAACTTTGCAATTAAGAGTCTGGTTGAGATCTCTAAAAAAAAATATATTTTTAAAATTTAGTTTTTTTTTCAAGATGGAAGAAAAAATATATATTGTTTGGAAACAAACTAGATTGTCTGAGATAAAGAAACCAACTTTGAATAATTTATCTGGTTAGCTTTATGCATTTTTATTTTTGGGTTAAAATATCTAATATGTCATTATTTTTTAGTTTTAATTTTTTGCGTTTGAGATAACTTTTAATTTTTTTTCTTAATTTAGAAATAGAACTGATTTTTTATTAAGGGTATTATAATTCTTTCATTAAAAAAGTTAAATTGTTTAGAGTATGGATAAGTATTTTTCTTGAAAAATAAAGTGAAAAAAATTAAAGTTTAATGAGTTTTTTTTTTTGAGATACCGAACAATACAGCTTAAAAATTAACATTTAAACAAAAAACAAAAATCTTAGTGAGCCCAAATAAAACCTAAAACCTTGAATTTTTAAGCTCATTCACAATAAGTTACTTATGCAACTCTATTAGCATTTCACAAGATAGTACACTTTATTTCAGTCTCCAACTAACAGTGTAAAGTGCATTTAATTAACCATTAGTGAAAAAATCTTTATCAATCAATATCATATGTCATATTCAATGAAAAATATTTTCAAACAATAACCCAAAAAAAGATTATGAAATCTTATCAAATATTAGGTGGTGTTAATTAAGAAGATTGCCTTTCTAAATAAAAGGATTGTCTTTCTAAATTGTTTTCCTAGTAAAAAAATGATGAAATCTAATCAAAGATTAGGTGGTGTTAAATTAGAAGATTGTCTTTCAAAATCAATTTTGTGGAAGATTTATTGCAAATCACAAATTTGGCCTTTCATTTGAACCTAGGTCTTATATAGTAAATATATTAAGTAGAAATAATGTAATTAGTGATCTAAAAATTAGCATGTATTATATTTTTTAAAATTAATTAATTATTAGTCCTATTTAAAAAAGTTTGTATAAGTATTGGTTCTATTACTACGATTTTTAAATATATAGTTCTATTTCTAAATCTAAAAATTGATCATGACAGATTTGCTCTTATTTATGGATAGCCTTATTTATTAAAATATTTGTGTTTGAATTTTAAAATTTTATAACTTTTAATATATAGATTTGTTTTTAGTAAAATTAATATTTTTAAAACCAATACATTGTGATCTTTCAAACTAGATCTATATTGAATATAAAATTATTTAGAAATAATAAAATCTAAAATTTTGATAAATTTCTAATTTCTTTTGAAACCTAGAAATTTCTATGTTTTCTTTACTTTTCTCAATTTAAATTTCTCAGTTTGAAAACTAATTTATCGATTGAGAAATTTTTTAATTTATATTTTTTAGTTTTAAAACTAATTTATCAATTTCGAAATTGAAAAATTCTTCATTTTTAAATTTCACTGTTTTAAAACACAATTTATCAATTTTAAACTGTGAATTTTTTCAATGGTTCCAGTTATTTTCATTTATAGACTAATGACAAATTTTTTTGTTTGCTCGAAAATAAGCAAATGTGATTAAGAGATAAATAATTAATACTAATTATCTTAATAAAATTATGGTATATTAGGTAGATAACAATGTAATAGGACCTGAATTTGAAAAAAAAAAATGCAATTGAATCTTTTATAGTTTTTAATATGGGACTCCTCCCAAAAATTCCTATTTTTTAATACATAAGGTGGGCTTGAAAACATATTTATAAACCTTATGAAACAGACATAACTTTTATTTATTTATTTCTTAAATTCAATTAGAGGGCATTGTGGAAAAGAATATTTACTTTTATTTATTTATTTCTTTAATTCAATTAGAGGGCATTGTGGAAAAAAATATTTACTTCAAGCTTCGACAAAACTCAAACTCAAGCATTATGCCCGATAAGAGAGCGTCTCGTCAAATCAGGCTAACCCTACATCTTAAACATCATAAATTTATTAAATATCAGCATAAAAATTTGAATACCCATTAATGTGCATTTATTGGAATTATGAGAAAATATTACGATGGATTTTATGTGTACAATCACATGAAAAATATTATAAATTAATTTTCTAAGCATGCATATATATATATATATATATATATATATATATATATATCATGTACTTAAAGTTCCTATATGGAATAAAATAGCATGATGTCTCTATATCAAGATTTTGGAGTTGTGGAGTTAAAGGAAAATGAAAGGATACAAAATATTGAATTAATCCAAGAATGCAGTGAGAAACTATATGTAATTGTAGATTAGGTTTGGAAAATGATAAGAAAATATATAAATATTTTTCAAAAAACAAATCTTCAATAAATGGTTATGTACAAGTAATTTTATTTATCTTTTTTTACTTTCTTCTTTATTAATATATTCAACCATTGGATAAAGAAAATAATATTAATTATATTTTTCGTATTCTTTACAATTGAGTTCTCTACGTATCATTTTATGAATGGCTAAAATCACAAATTCAAGAATAGTTACTGATAGGGGAATAAATAATCAAGTCCAAGAGGTCGTGCAGGCCATGAATAAATAATCAAGTCCAAGAGGTCGTGCAGGCCATGTTAGGATCCATAGAAGCCTTTCATTATACTCTTAGACCCAAGAAGAATATTACTGAGCAACTCAACGGCTGATAAGTTGTATCTCCTAATTAGGAGGCAAGTAACATGAGTGACGCGTGGTTAGTTGTTGAATTCTACTTTATTTCGTTGTAACGACTCCCACGTGATTTGTTGGCTACGTGGCTCTACAACTGTATAAAGAAGATCACAGAATGGAATAACATGAATGCATATACAAAATCTGTTTATGATTAAGAAGGATATACTCTCTCGTTACTTAGTGATTATTCTATCGAAGTTCAAACTTGATTGTCATAGGGGACCCGCTGGAAACCACTCCAGCCCCTTTCTAATGATCATTCCATTCATTTTCAGGTCCAACTCAATGATTCTAGCCCAACTCAATGATTCTAGCCCAGCCATGGAAGAGTACCATTATTTGGCACCGTCTGTGGGAATTAGTTATTCTAGAGTGGTGAATTCTATGACGAATGGTGAGAACAAGATCGATGGCCGATAAAATGAACTAGGACGCAACAAATTAATATTCGCAACCGCAAGGAGAAAATCGCCATTGACATTTCAAACACAAATATGCACAGCGCAAATGCAAATATCAATGAAAAGTTTACAACAAGAACCATTGACATTTCAAGTTAAGCCCTCTTATATATATATTTTTTTTGAAAAAACCAATCCCCAAAAAAATTGTGGGCGTTTTCATTTCAGGTGCGTTGGATATCCGTTGTTTTTATAAGAATAATGCAATTTTCTTTTAAAACAGAAAATCTAAGATATCCAAATACATTTTTTTGAAAAATGATATCACCGCTTGATTTTTAAGAAAAATTAAGAAAAACAAAAAGAATTCCACGGGTCCTTTTTAAACGTAACCAGAGAAAAATAGGGTTCGTGGGCTAAGGTACGAAAAGAAAATGCATTAGACACCCTTTTCGCCCAACCATAAGGTTGGCTTCTACTTTGTCAATATTAATTCTTATTTTAAACTTTTCAAAGCTAACATATACAGAATATGAGGTTAAAGAGAGTTTATACAAAAGTAAATAAGAAGAGAAAAGGGTTCTAGCTAGAGCCTTAAGGGTCATACATTTTGATTGTCATTCTAAACATGTCACACTTCTTATTTGAGCAAAGCAAAAAGAAAAACATGCAAATGAAGACTAAAAAGAGCAAGATAAAGCCTAAGGGTCATGTAATGTAGTTTCTATCTCTAACATACTATACACAGATTAAATAGAAAGAACAGAGGGGATTCAAACACTGTTTTTAAGCTATTGTACATACAAAAGCTTATGGCCATAACAACGGAATATTGTGGCCATGACAAAAAGATCCACAAAACTCGTAACCGTGACAAAATACAAGATAGCCGCAAGAAAAAGGGTAAAAAAGGTCACGATCATGACAACCAAAGGCTGCAGCCGCGATATTTTTAGAAGTCCAAAAGAGTTTTCTCAATATACAAGGTCCAAAAGAACTCAAATAGATAGGATGTACAGAGTAAAAGATCACATCCCACTTTATCAAGACAGGATCAACTAGTTGTTACTCTAACAACACCATGAGTCTCAAAACAGAATACATATAATATTAAAAAGAAACAATAAAATATTTTTAACATGATTTTCATGTCACTGGTCTCACAAAAAACTCATGGCCATAGCAACAGAATATTGCGGCTGTGATAAAAATGAGAAGAAAAGGTAGTGGCCAAAAGCAAATATGTAACAACCATAATAATATGGTCAAAATACCTCACGGCTGTAACAACCAAGGGTCGCAGCTGTCAGGTTTTAAAAATCACATAAACATTTTTAGATATCCAGTGTGCTAGTGAACACGAAAATACATTAAAAAAATGCTATTCTACGCATTATAGAGAGCTATAACATACTATTTTTCATGAAGAAGAGGTCATATAAACATGTTTGATATGAATAACTTAAATAATGGAAAAGAAACAATAAATGAAAACTTTAATCGTGACACCCTCGGGAGAAAGAAGATGAGGGTTTAAGAAAAGTCATAATTTCCTAAGGTTACCTAGTGTAGACAGCTGTCTCGAGAGTTCCCTCTGATGTAGTAGGCTAGAATCGCCAAATAGTTCGTGCTTCAAGGTCTCAACAATGCAAGCAAGGTCACGAACTCGGTTCGAGAGTATGTAGTATCAGGAATATCGGAGTATTGGGTGGGGAACGAAGCCGGTAGAGTATCGGTATCCAGAATGTTCCTCTTCATTTTCGTGAAAATGGGTGCCTATTTATAGGCAAAAAGGCAACACAGACATCCTCTGGGATACTACCACCTGTCCAAAAAGGTGAAAATCTATAGGCCGTGTCCTTGCACATGGCGGCCATGACCTTTACGATATGAACAGAGACCGCCGTGACTTTCAAAAATCGCGGTTAGGTTTAAGCTCTTAAAAAGGTAGCGACTGTGAAGAACGAAGTTCACGACCTGTTTTGGGATCACAAAAAGGTGGCGGCCGTCAAGGTAAGGATGCAACCTGTTGTAGGATCATGGAAGAGGTAGCGGTTGTGAAGATTAGGAATGTTGCGGCCTGAAGGTTTTGGGTGGTTTTTTTACTTGCTTAGGAGTATCCTTGAGCATAATTCTCATGTCTTTTGTCATTTGGGAGCATTCGAAACAGGTACTTGAAATTCGATTTGGTCAAATTGGGGTGTTTACATATCCCAGAATTAACCGTCAACATTAACCATGCAAAATGTACTCCCCAAATTAACGTACTACAAAATGTGAAGTGTTTTAGAAGCATATGAAACAACAAGTTCTTGAGGCATCAAAGAAGGAGGAGATGGAGAAGTTTAAGATTCAGTAGGTAGATCAGGAGACCCTCTGTCAACATCCCCAGCAGGCAACCTAGCGACGGTAGATGGGTCTTCCTCCTCCTCAGGCTGGATGAGAGTGAAGTCCTGGTCAGGAAAGGCCACACGAGCTTGTTAGAAAAATGCCTCGTGTCCGTTAACCCACTGCTTAGCCATTTGCATCTTCACAGTAGAAGAATCCATATGTTCAGCGATACGATTAAAGATCATCTGCTCTATCTCGCTAAATTTTTTAAACTCTTCTAAAAAGGTGGCCCTCCCTTTGACATTCTGGAACTTTAGCTCCCTGCACTTGAACTCCAGATCAGTTATTTTCTTTTGGCGAGCTCCCATCTCAACCATTATCTCCTTCTTGCCTTTTTGCAGCTCCTTAATGGAGTGTTTGCCCTTCTCCGGTTCAAATTTCAGATAAGAGTTTTCTTGCTTCGGTGGCTCCAGCTGCTCCTTTAGCACATTTATGGTTTGGGCAGTAAAGTGTAACCTCTTCTTTGTTGCCTTCCAAGCGGTATGGTATTCATTCATGCGTACTATAGTATGATGACCAAGAGCTATAGCCTGAATGAAACAAAAAGAGGTGTAAAAGAAATGGAGGAAGAAGAAGAAGAAGAAGAAAATAGTTTATTAGTATACCTTAGTCGCCTCCTGATGGAAGCTGTAACACCCCAAACCCGGTGTTTCACTCTTAAGATAAAAAGGACATACATGCATTAAATATAACTACCACCAGGATTGTACATGGTTCAAACACCATAAATATGTAAAATATTACGTGATCCAAAAAGAAACAAAAGAAAGACTAAAAGATTGTACGTCCCATCCGGCTCCTCTAGATCAACCTGCTAATCAAAAGCACCTAAAAAATATTTTCAAATCCCACACCATGAGCCAAAACCCAAAAGAAAATAGATTAAACATAAAATAAAAGAAAAGCATGCTAGCAAAATAATATGCATGTCCCGACTCACACGAGCCTAAAAAAAACGGTGTCGTAATATTCACATCAACACATGCAACATATACAACACATACATTTTCACGGGCTTTCACCGTAGGACCACAATCTGCCCCTCATTATGCATATTCACGGGCTTTCACCGCAAGACCTCAGCCCCTCATTATGCATGAATCTTTATGGGCTTTCACCGCAGGACCGCAGCCCCTTATTATGCATGAACTTTCAACCAGAGTTTACAAGCACATAACGATGAGCAAATGTCACATTCTAGGAAACAACATCATCCCTGTAGAATGATAACAAAATAAAAAGAAACTTCCAAGGCCACATCACAACCTACCAAAAAAACACCCCCAACAAGAAGTCAGTCGACTGAAGGCCACCATTTAGTCGACTGAAAAGCTACTAGAATATTAAGAATTTTTCAGTGTCCTAGGTCAGTCGACTGAGTCCTCATGATCAGTCGACTGAACACCACACTGTCCATTCAGTGGACTGAACTCACCACTTCAGTCGATTGAATATCGGGGAAAAATAAACCCTATCCGACGGAAAGAGATCCACAACGCCTCATCAAACCAAACAAACTTGCCTTTTTGAAAACCATAGACACATACAAGTCTAACAACTTCAAAAATAAACCATAAAAATACTTAAAAAACCTTTTCGTCCAACCAAACATAGTTAAAACACACAAATCAACTATACATGCATTTTAAAGCGGTAAAAACGTATAAAATTTCACGTAACACCCCTTTAAAATATGAGAGTCTATGATCCTACCTCGTTGAGTTAAAAACTCGATACTTCAAACTCCGATAAAAAAAGAACTTCATCGAAATGAGATTTCATCCGGATGAACGAATACCAAGAATTCGCTATCCGATCGCCAAAAATTAAGCCCGAACCCAAAGAAAATCTAGAGAGAAGGTGGAGCTTTTGGTTTGGTCTCAAAGAGTTGAGAGGAAACTTATGAGCCAAGCTTTGAACCCAAAATATCTAACAAATATCTAGCCAATGACTGATATTTATAGGGCCCACCTAAAATTTTCCAACTTTGCACCACAACGTCCAATGGTCCTAGGATCCAACCTAACATGCATTTCTAAACTAGAACATGCAAAAAACACATAAAAACATGTTATTCCATAGAGATTAAGCAATAATTAACACGTCAAAAAAATATTATGAAATTAAAACGGAACAAGGTCTCACAGAAGCGGTGCCCTACAGCATGAGAGGAGAAGGCTCTCATTACCTCCTAATCAGATGGAGGAATGGTGCCCTCGATCATCTTCAGACCTAAATCCCCCTCAATGAAGATAGATTCTACGCCTCCCCGATCAGCAGTTAGAGGTGGAAGGTTTAAGGTAATCTGCTTTCCTTTCAAATGCCCTGGGCTGAGAGGGGGCAACATGGCTCCATGGTCTGAGGGAACCCCCTCATAGGCCCCATCTACAGAACCTCCTTTCTGGTGAGCATCAGCTTTTCCACTAGCATCTTCATTGGAATTTTCTTTCTCTCATTGACATTGGGTTGAAACCCTTGTCTGTTTTACAGGGGAGCTCCTGAAATGCCACTTCGCTGAGCATCTCATTTTTCTCTCAGCTCCTTTAGATGCTTTTGAACTTCTTTATCAACTCTCTCCATCTTTCTTGCAAAGCAAAGAGATTCTATCTTTTTAATAAAATAAAAAGCATATAAGGATATGAAAAGATAAAAGTTAAATACACACAACGCTTCATCTATCAACCTACAAACTTCCTCAGCCCCTGTTGTGCGAAACAAATTTAAGGCGTCAAAAGAGGGTTCAAGGCGGAGAAGATACTTACTCATACTATCAGGAGTAATCAGCGCTGACTAGTCTCTAACTTTGTGAGCATGGGTAGCCTTAATCCTCTCTTGCTCCCTCTCAGAAATCTCAGGAACCCTTGTGTGACCTAAATAAGGACTCTAGAAGTGTTAGGAACTGACCTACCAAAACATAAGATATAATAAAATAACAACTAAGGAATGAACTAACCATCTTTTGGAGGGTTGACCCATACTCATTGAATTCAGGGGTCAACTCATTCATATCCTCCCATGGTTGAAACTCCCAACTGTGAAGAAAAAATGCTCTTTCTAATATTTGTTAGAGGAAGGAAGATCAGTAATCAACCTACGACTTCCACGAGATTAGAGGCTGACATACCCCGAAAGATGTTCTATGAGTTTGTAGCACCACAGAAGCTCATGAACGATCAGGCATCTTTTGCCCTCACTAGCCAAAGGACCATACTTCTTGTAAGGATCCTCTAAGCGTTGGGGACTAACTGACCAGGAGCAATCTCAAGAAATTAAAGAAATTCCCAAACTAGTAGGGGCATTGGGAATCTTAGTCCAGCCTGAAGAGCCCCTTCAAAGTTGCGTACCTCCCTAAGCACGTTGGAACAAGAATGCTCGTTGTAGAGGGGGCTTTAATACAGGTAAGACTGGGAATTTGAAATTGTAGTCTTAATTGACCCAAATGTTGGGCCTCAATTGTCGATGGAACAGAAATAACAAGAAAAGGAATATGAATGTGCCAACTATCACGTGTGGGCGATCACGAAGGGCTTCTTATTGAGTTTGGTCAGTGGCTATAGCCTCAAGAAGGTCCAGTTCTTCACCACTCAACGGCTCCGTAGGTGAGGACTCTCTGCAGTGAGAAGGTCCCGGTTCTATTTTTTCTCCCAACGCCTTCATTGAAGAACTTTCATCTCAAAGAGAACAGAAGGGGATGGGAATAGAAGGTTGAGTAGAAAGAGGACTGGGTAACTCAACAGAGGGATTATCAATTGGAAAGGGAGGGTGGTCGTCAAGAAGGTAATCGGCGATAGGAGTTATACTAGAAGAAGATGCTTCTTAAGAGATTGGGGGTCTGTTACGCCTAACCTCGAGAAAAGAAGACTCTATTTCTTCTGTCACTAGACAACATAACTTGGTTCCTACCTTTGGGCATAAATCTTAAATGGAATTGGACGATTGAAACCCTAATGGCTCTCGAGTACTCAAGAATCAAATAAGAACCACTGCTGAAAAATTCAAAAAGAAACCACGAATGAATAACCAGGATGCAGCAACCTTGATCAATGCAATCTAGACGGTATGGCTGATTGGAATTTCTATTTTTCCTCTTCTCCACGCAAAAACTAATTGCAAAGAATAAATGAACCGCTCTCTTTCAATTTGAAAGTTGATAAGGGCGTTTAAGACAATTAGTGGTTTGAATGCAACAAGTTGTCATTTAATCAACGGTCAGGGCCAAAGGAGTGAGAGAAACGCATAATTCAAATAATCTCTCCACTTGGCAATGTAACCCCTGATGTCCTTCCTCAAAAACCAATGAAGAGTTGTCATCCTGGAAAATTCCAAAGGTTGTACAATAGCATTAATGGCACCGCCGCAAGAAAGCCCCCAAGGTGCAATTAATATTCTTCTTTTACCACGTGCGGACAAAGGAAAGGATTTGTGGGGAAGTTTGGTTTCCAGAGCACCCAAAGAATAAAGCATCACTTATATTCTCAACTAGTTTCCTTAAAAGAGCACCGGTCAAGAATAGAAAACTACTAATTATGAGGGTTGTATACTACAAATTATGGATTTTATTTGATTTTAGTAATTATTTTTTAATAAAATTATTTATCTATTTTATGAGAATCTTAACGAGCAATGTATGCAATATAATTTCTTTAATATTATCTATGGTTGTCATTTATTCTGTATAATATTTAATTTGGTGTGAAGAGTACGACTTACACGCAGAAGACCATATTATAGGTTCTTACAGAATATAAGTTTACGATTTACAGTTTAGATGGAATTAGACATACCATCGATATGACTGTAGCACAGAATTTTAGTAGGCCTGTCTTAGTTACGGAAAATAGATAATAACGTCGTCTATTGTTCCGACTCTCTATGTTCGTACACATTGTGTGTATTGAACAGGACCACATTGGGATAATTAATTTTATACTGATTATGTAAATTAATTTATACTCCAAGATTATTATGAGTGTTTATACTCTTAATCCCAAAATAATTATTAATTGCGTATATTTAATATTCGTTATTTTGATTCATTAGAGAGTGTGATCTTTTATGGGTCAATAGTTTCGATGAGTTGGATATCGATATTAATTATATGGTGAATATTAATTATTAACAGAATTCACGTCCCGATTGTTCGGGATTGACGATACCCCCTTAAGGAAGCTTATAAGTTTTGACTGGACTAAACCCTGCAGATGAATTTTATTATTCAGCCAGCAAATAAGTTAAGTAGAAGGGTTTAAGAAATTTTAAGAAGACGATTAAATTAAATTGTCAGTAATTAAATTTAATTAGCAGGTATCGAGAATCTTAACATGGGAAGATAAGTTAAGCATTTAATAATAGAAGCTCAATGCAATTGGTCTTGAGATTATGGTTAAAAGTGCAATTACAGTTATTTAGTAGTATGAACTGTAATTTAGTATTTTATAAAAATTGCAGAAATCACTGTAAGATTTTCGTAATTGCAGAAACCGCTGAAAAGTTTGCATATTTGCAAAAACCGTTAGAAAGATATTTGAGTCACACTAGGAGTCTATGTCATAACTACTCCACAGGTTACTACTGTAGCCTATAAATATGTGGGCAGGCTGAATCAATTTCAGTTGTTGTCTTTCAAGATTAAGATTGATCGGGTTCTCCGATACTAATTTTTGAAGGATCGTAACTTACACTACGTTCGAAAATCGCATAAAAAATACAGTAAAAGGTATGTTCGGAGCATCAACTCAAAAAATCAAAGTTCGTAGTTGAAGAAATGACCGAAAGGTATTCATCTAAACTAACTGTAGTGGCATGGGCTTTATTTTGATCGTTCAACATCAAATTTTTTTTAATTTGAAGCCTATTTCAGCGATTGCTTGTTTAGTTTTTTTTAATCAAAAAATTGTATTCAAATAAATGATGTTGACAATTTGCCTCAAACACTGATAGGGGAATAAAGAACCAAGCCCAAGAGGCTGTGCAAGCCCATGTTAGGATCCGTAGAAGCCTAGTGTGACACTCCTAGGCCTAAGAAGAACATTACTGAGCATCTCAACGGCTGATCAGCTGTATCCCTTGATCAGGAGGCTAGTAACATGAGTGGCACTTGGTTGGTTATTGGATTTTACTTTATTTTGTTGTAATGGCTCCCACGTGATTTGTTGGCCATGTGGCTCCATAATTGTATAAAGAAGATAACATAATAGAGTAGCAAGAATACATATACAAAATCTTTTTATGATTAAGAAGGATATACTCTCTCTTTACTTGGGGATTACTCTGTAAAAGTTCTGACTTGATTGCTAGAGGAGGCCTGCCGAAAATTACTCTGGCCCCCTTTCTAACGATTCTTCCATTCATTTTCAATTCTGGCCAGTAATTCTAACCCAACCACGAAAGAGTATCATCAATTCCTAATTATAGGATTTGCATATTATAAAGGTGATTGTTAGATCTTTTTCTTTTTTTCATATTTATGCCTAAATTTTTTTACTTTTTTCGATTCTTTTGTTGTGAGAAATTAAAATGTAACTTTTTTACCAGTGTTTAAAAAAATCATTAAAGATGAAATAAACTGTATTTTTAGTTGGTAACAACTTTTTTTCATCTTTTCTAATTTTTTTATTTTTTGGTATTTTTTTTAATTTCTCATGATTAGAAGAATCTAAAAAGTAAAAGAAGTTAGTCTAATTTTTTTTAAAAAAATTACTAAAAATAAACAAAAACTATTTAAAAGAGTTTTGGATCGAAAATTGAATTGTGAAGGAATGGATTTAGTTATTGTCAACCTAAAAATAAAAATGAAAATAAACTCTTATTAAAGTTGAAAATAAAACTCGATCAAAAACAAGTTAGAAAATAAAACAACTTCCATTATACAACTTTATTTTGCCAAAAAAAAAAAAAGAAGAGAGAGAGAGAGAGAGAGAGAGTGAGAGAGAGAGAGAGAGAAGAAATATTTAGAATTCATTCGTGGGATCTATCAAACAAAATATACTCAATACCAACTATCGCTCAAAGAAAGAATAATTAGATATAATTTGTGTAAATTTCTAACAACTAACCGTTAAACAGGAATTAAGTTTTACGAAACTTTAAAATGAAGTAAACATCATTCTATATATAACTCCATGTCTTAATATAAATTGAATATTTGGAATAATTACAAAACAAATTGATATCAAATTTCAAGAGTACCCTTGTGTGCAATGATATTGGGCAATTGCAAGGTTAGGCAATAGAAATTAAGTTAAATTGTAAGGATAACCACATTTAATGGTTAATCCTTTCATTACTATGTTTAGGATAAAATTGCTTATTTAATTCAAACAATTAGATTTTAACAATGACTTAGCCACTTTGCCCATCTTCAATGATGGCATTAAATCTAGATGTTAAATATTTAAAAATGGAACCCATTTTCCTCCATTAAGTTGTAACAAATCACAAATTGGGCCTTAGATTTGAACCTAGGTAGGATCTTATATGGTAAATATATTCAATAGGAATTAACAAGGCAACTAGTGGTATAAAAATAAGCAAATATTTATATTTTCTAATACCTAATGTGGGCTTGAAAAATATAACCTATTTGAAACATATATAACTTTTTATTTTTGATTTTTTTAACATTCAATTGGAGGGTATTATCGGAAGAAAATGCTACTGCATGCATCCATAAAATTCAAACTCAAGCATTATGCGAGCGTCTCATCTATCATGCCAACCCTACATCATAAAAATCACAACTTTGCCAATATTGTGCTAGTAAATAAAAAAATTGAATACCCATTAATGTGCCTTTTATTATGCATTATGAGGAAATATTACCATAGATTTCATGTACACGATCACATCAAAAATATTATAGATTGATTTCTATTAGGAAATTAAGTCTTCGGTTTAATTTTTTTTTATTTGACAAATTTGTGACAAATTAATTTATATTTTATTCTTTGATATTTGACACTTGATGTTTTGAAAGTATCTTTTGTGTATTGCAGTGTAGCAAGAAATAAGCCAAAAAATATTAAAAAGCTATAAGCGGTCACAGACCGCTTGACAGACCGATCGAACAATCTATTGAGTGGTATGCAATGACTCTCGATTTCTGCACCTGTTCTACATAGAAGTGAATTTGAAGCAAAAAGCTGCAACGCTGATAAGACCAATCGATCGGTTAATAAATCGGTCGAGTGGTTCGTAAGCGTGCACACTTTAATGAACAGTCAGCAGCAAGGGTTTTTAGTGTATGTTATAAATAGGCAGTTAGGGTTTCATATTTTGTGCCTCCTCTTTATACTACAAACCCTAGCTACCAAATTGTTATTCATTATTGATTAAAAAGCTTCCAAGCCAATCAACAATCTCTTGACAATCCTTTAACTTATGCGCCGTAAAAAACATCATCAAGTAGCCAAAACCTTTAACGTTCCATTTGTGTTCGTGGAGTCTCTTGAGTGAATTCTCAAGGGTTTGAAGTTTGATGGTGGATTCCGTTAGTAGTTGAAATCTGGTGGTGGATTAAAATGACAGTCAAACACGAAGTTGGTGTACGTGGATTTGACAAGAGTAAGCTTACATTCGTAGATTATGGACTCAACGGTGGTCTGTAAGATTCTCTTGTAACCAATGACTTTTTATAGTGTTTGATCTTTTTGGACCTGGATTGATTCTGTGATTTTTACCCAGTTTGGAGTTTTCCACATAAAAGTTTTCTTGTCTTGTGTGATTGGTTATTTGTTGGCTCTTGTGATTGTTTTATATTTTTTCCAGCGTTTGAATTTCTTAGAAAATAAATTAGCGTAAATCAGTCTGCAAATGGGGTTTTTCAATTGATATCACAGCAGAACACTTAAAGTTTTTATTAAATTTTTTTTTTAAAAAAAGTGTGACCCTCCTATTAATTTGCAATAGTGGATTTTCTTAGAAACGACGCCTCGACCGCTAGACCACCCCTCATTGACAGTTCAAACTACTCTTTTTGAAAAGTAAGAATGTGAGCTTTTCTAAAATCAATTGACGAACGAGTTTGAATTTTCATCATCGAGGAATACAAATACCCCACTATTGTTGTTGACAGAAAAATCATCTATAAGTCTGTGGCTAGATGGGACAGAGCCAATTTTGAGGATGCCAGTTAGAATAGCAAAGTCATAAATGTTATCTTTAGCAGAGTCACACAAGACGAGTTTCATTGGATAAGTACGTATGACTTGGCTAAAGAAGTATAGAATATACTTCAAGTTACTCATGAATGGACTAAAACCGTAAAAATATCAAAATTTCAATATCTCACAACAAATTTTAAAACTTTACGTAAGAAAATCGATGAATGCTTTGATGATTTTTATGCAAACTTGAGTGATATTGTAAATGCCTCATTTACTCGGTGAAAAAATACCCACTTCTAAAATAGTTCAGAAAAATCTTAGATCTTTATCCGAATATTTTCAACTAAAAGTTACAGCAATAAAGGAGAGTAAAGGCATTGACTCTATTTTTATTGAAAGTTTAGTTGGAAATCTGCAAATCTATGAGCTAAATTTTCAAAATAAAAAGGTTTCAAAAATTTTGGCGTTTTCTTCAGCTTAAGGTTCTCTAAGTGACTCTGATGATGATTTTGATCCTGAGATGATGGCTATCTTTGTGAAAAAGTTTTAAAAAAATTTTATAAATAAAAAGCCAAATTAGGAGAAAAAATCTCAAAAGAGACACGGGAAGGAGAAAATAAAAAATATGTCCAATTATATCAAAAGGGGGTTGAAAGGCTAAATTTATGAAATCTAATGTTATGAATGCAAATAATATAGACATATAGCTAAAGAATATTCAAACTTTTGTAGAAAAAAACAGAAGGGATTCGCAGTCACTTGGGATGACCAGAGTGAACCCGAGATGAGTGATGAGGACGAGTATGATCCAAATAGATATAGCAATACTATTGTCGTTGTTGCTTCTTTTCAAGAAAATAACTCGAGTGAAGAAGAAAGTGACTCATGTGAAAAAGAGGGAGATCGGGTTAGTGAATCTGAAGATGATGAAACTTCCCAACAAGCTTAAGATAAACTTTATAATGAGAGTTATTTGTTAACCAAACGTAATGCTAAACTGGTTAAAAAGTTTAAAGTATGTGAAAAAGAGAATGAAATTGTCAAGTAAGAGTTAACTGGTGTCAAGCACTGATAAGAAAGTTAAAGTCTGATAAGGAGATCTTATGTGAAAAACTTGCCATGTATGAAAAAGAAAGAAATAGTGTATTTGAGTTGAGTTAAACCAGAACGATCAGACTAAATGAACTAGAAAATGAATTGCATGCTTGTATTAATTCCAAGAAAGAGCTTGAATGTAAATTTACAGAACTAGAGATTAATATTTTATATGCTCAAGCAACTTTCAAGAAATTAAATATAGGTACTAAGGTTTTGGATGGCATGCATGAGTTACAAAAAGATGTGACTGATAGGTGTGGACTTGGTTTGTTGGTGCTTCATCAATTAAGTCAGCAAAAGAAAAAGAAAAAGTTCGTCAACCAACCCAAACAACGACTGCACCGAATTTTAAGCAAACTAATTCAGACAAAGTCAATGTAAAGTGAGAAAATTAGACTGGAAAAACCACCATTCAACATGGTGTGGTAAGAAATGCTAAATTTACTGCTACTTGTCATCATTGTGGTATTCCTGGTCACATGCGTTCAAGTTGCATGAAATTGAGAGTGAGATATTCATAAAAGGCTTTTGTTCTTATTTTTCATCATTGTAAAATAAATAGACACATTAAATCTCACTGCACTAGGTTGATTGAGTAATATAGATCCAGTTTTGAATGCCATACCGACCTAAGAAAACTTAGATTCCTACTCCTGAACCTACGCCTTTAAAAATTAAGAAAATTTGGATCATAAAAAGTAATCTAGATTACTTTCTAGCTTGTCAGAATCCTTAGTCTTGGTTGGTTTGGTTGTTTGAGCCATGTCATATATATGTATATATATTTTGTGTGTGTGTGAGTTTTATTGTTTTTTTTTGATTTGTTTGTGTCTTTAAAAAACAATTGTGAGGGACTTTATTAAGATGTGAATACCATTTTTGGGTATTATTTTTACATGGCTTTTATATGGCTGAAGTCCCAGTATTTTGTTTTTGAGATTAAATATGTATAATTATTTTTGAATAATCTAGTTCATAGTGGTTGGAACGTTTTTAGAGTTGAATCTATTATGTACACTACTTGAATGCTAATAGATGCATGGATCCTTCGAACTTGGGTTCAAATTTATTAATGGGTCTTTTTTATAGTGGCGACCCATTTAAACTTAATGTTTAAACTCATTCTTTTTTGTGATTTTGTATGTTTGACTTGAAAAAATGACTATCTGTGCAAACCTTATTTTTTCGTTCGTACTGGTGTGAAAGCCGCCAATGAAAGCAAAGCAAAAATAAATGAAAAAAGAAAATAACAAAAAAAAAAGAAAAAAATTACAGTATTTTGTTAAGAGGGAGTTACTCTGTAAAGTGAATTGGGTCTAAACTGGTTTGACTTTGTGAATTTCTTGATTTTTGATAAAGAAATGTAATCCAAGCACATAGATCACACACAAGATTTGATCTTGGAATATGAAATCGTTTCAAGTCTCACACACACTGATTCATATAGAATCTCTTCTAATTATGTTCCTCTATATATGAACATAGGTTATCTCGGACTTTGCGCATGTTTTTGGTCAATTTGATTAGATTATGTGGTTTCAAACGTATTGAATGTGCATGAGTCTTGTATTTGTTCTTTAATTTTGTTCTATACGCAAAAAGAATTGTTTTGTCTTTATTGTGTTTTTTGCTTGTCAATTCGTGACAAAAAGGGGAAGAGAAGAGTTCATTAGTTAAGGGGGGAATATTTTTTTTGGTTGGAGAGTTTTTTTGTGAGTCTAATTTTTAAGTGTGCTGTTTGTGTATTTATTCAATTGAATGTTGATGCATGTATTATTAGATAAATTAAATTGTTGAGTTTTGTCACAGAATTATCAAATAGGGAGATTGCTAGAAAATTAAACATGTGGTTTAATACTTTTTTATTTGACAAATTTGTGACAAATTAATTTAAATTTTATTCTTTGATATTTGACACTTGATCTTTTGAAAGTATCTTTGTGTACTGTAGCGTAGTAAGAAATAAACCAAAAAATATTAAAAAGATGTAAGCGGTGTCAAACCGCTCGACAAATCGATCGAGTGGTCCTTCGAGCGGTCTGCAATGACTCTCGATTTCTGCACTTATTCTACATAGAAATGAAACTAAAGCAAAAAGTTGCAAGACTGACAAGACCGATCGATCGGTTAATAGACTGATCGAGCGGTTCGTACACGTGCACACTTTAATAAGCAGTCAGCAACTAGGGTTTTGGGTGTATGTTATAAATAGGCAGCTAGGTTTCATATTTTGTGCCTTCTCTTTATAATAAAAACCCTAGCTGCCAAGTTGTTATTCATTATTGATTAAAAAACTGTGATATCCTGGTATCCCACATCGGAAAGGGAGAGGGAGTTCCTGGGCGATAAAGAAAAAATCTTAGACCCTTATACAGCAACGAAATCTTTTCCCAGGTGGTAGAAGTGTTACAGATGGTGACTTTATAGTTAACCGTGCTTGGGCGGAACTCTGCAGTTAAGCGTGCTTGGGCGGAACTCTGCAGTTAAGTGTGCTTGGACGGGAGTAATGTAAGGATGGATGATCCTCTCGAAAGAACAAAATTGTGAGGGCTTTTGCCCAAAGTAGACAATCTCATTTCCATAAGAAGGGTCGCAGTGTTACAGATGGTACCAGAGCCGACTCTCCCCACCTCTGAGTGTAGGCCCCTACCGTCTCGCATAACATGTGGGCGAGCTACTGAGTGGGCGGGTCGATAAGGACTGGTAGGCTACTGGAGCTGGTAGGCTACTGCACGGGGACGTGTAGCCCTAAGGGGGGTAGATTGTGATATCCTTGTATCCTACATTAGAAAAAGAGAGGGAGTTCTTGGGTTATAAAGAAAAAATCTTGAACCCTTATACAACAACGAAACTTTTTCCCAAGTGGTAGAGACCCTAGTAGAATTCTGTAGTTATTCGTCCTTGGGCAGGTGCAATGCAAGGATGGGTGGCCCCCTGGGAAGAATAAAATCGTGAGGTCTTTTGCTCAAAGTGAAAAATATCGTTACCATGAGAAGGGTCGGGGTGTTACAAAAGCTCTTAAGCCAGTCAACAATCTCTTGATAATCCTTTAACTTCTGCATCGTTAAGAACATCATCAAGTAGCCCAAACTTTCAACGTTCCATTTGTGTTTATGGAGTCTCTTAAGTGAATTCTTATGGGTGTGAAGTCTGGTGGTGGATTCCATCAGCAGTTAAAATTTCTTGGTGAATTCCAGCGGCAATCAAATACAGAGTTGGTGTATGTGGATTCGATAGGAGTAGGTTTACATTCGTAAGTTGTGGACTCAACGGTGGTATGTAAGATTCTTTTGTAACTAACGATTTTTTAAAGTGTTTGATCTTTCTGAACCTGGATTGATCTCGTGATTTTTATCCGATTTAGAGTTTTTCACGCAAAAATTGCCTTGTCTTATGTGGTTGATTATTTGTTGACTTGTGTAATTGTTTTATATTTTTTGCGGTATTTATTTTTTTAGAAAATAAATTAGCGCAAATCAATTCGCAAAAAGAGTTTTTCAATTTACATATGTATAATGTAGTTGAAGTTCCTATATCGAAAAAAATAGCATGTCTCTACGTGAAGATTTTGGATATGTGGAGTTGAAGGAAAATTAAAGAAGAAAAAAAGAAAGTGAATCAAAGAATGAAGTCAGAAACTATATGTAATTGTAGAATAGGTTTGGAAAATGATAAAGACAATGTATAGATTTTTTTTAAAAATAAAACTTCAATAAATGGTTTTGTATAAGTAATTTCGTTTCTCTTTTTATTTTCCACTTTATTAATATATTCAAACACATGATAAATGTATAGATATTTTTTTCGGTATTCTTGGCAATTGAGTTCTCTGCATCATTTTATGAATGGTTATAATCATAAATTCAATATTTTTAGGATTCACATATTATAATGCTGATTCTCAAATCTTTTATCAAATAGCTTTTTTTTTTTCATATTTATCCCTGAAGTTTTTACTTTTTCAATTCTCTGGTCACGAAAAATTTTAAAATTAATTATCCACACACAAAAATTTAAAATTATTTTTTACTAGTTTTAAACAAAACTGTTAAAGATTAAAAAAAAATTGTATTTTTAGTTGAAATCAACTTTTTTTTTTGTATTTTCTATTTTTTATTATTTTAATTTTTATATATTTTTTAATTCTCATGATGAGAAGAATTTGAAAAGTAAACAAATTAGACTAAAATTGAAAACGAAATTACTAAAAATGAGGAAAAAAAAACACCCGAAAATGAATTGTGAAGGGTTGAGTTTAGTTATGGTCAAACTAAGAATAAAAATGAAAAAAACACTCTTATTAAACTTCAAAATAAAACAACTTCCATTATACAACTTCATTTTGGCCCCCAAAAAAGAACAATTAGATATAATCTGAGTAAATTTCTAACTACTGACAGTTAAACAAAAATTAAGGTTTATGAAACTTTTGTTAGCATTATTTCTCTAACGTGGTCAATATAAGATTATATTAGATTGCTGCGCAAAAACGGTCAGAATAATCATAAACAAATAAAAAAATACAAATTTTACACGGTTCAGTTATTTGTCTACGTCCACACGTGGCAAAATTTAATATATAGAAAAGAAATTACAAATCACTCTATTTTTATAAATTTTCTCTCTCTCAAGTAATTTACACACTAATAATCTGATACTACATTCAAATTTATAGAATAAAAAAAGATACCTAATCTAATTTTACTTGTGCTAATCGAGTTAAAAACTAATCAAACTTGTACAAACCTGCATTCTTTAGAATTCTTGAAAATATCAAATTATTATGGCTAAAATTTATTAATATGATATACTAAAAATATATCCCATATCAAGTAGGATATGAGCCAAACCAACATAGATTAATCTTACTAAGAAAATTTTACATTCATGAACTTAATGATTAATAAGCATTAATAATGCGCGCGCGTGCGCGCGCGCGCGCGCACACACACACACATATATATATATATATATATGGAAGACTTACATTAAACAGAATAGATTAATTGTGTATCTAAAAATGGATATAAGATATTTATTGTATATATACAATGAATTTTAGAAATTCCTTATGTATTTCATTATAAATCTATGAGATATATTCTCTTAGGTTATGAATTCATTAATAGCCTTTTCAATGGTTAAAATTTTTTTTATAAGAAGACAACTAGTATAAATAGTGTAAGAGAGTCACGTGATTGCAAAGTATTAAACTGTAGAATTCTCGTCACATGTCAAACAAACTGAAGTGGTGCTCCCCTTGGAAATTGTAACAGCGCTGCCACACATCATTAGGACAGCTTAAAGGGCGTATTGCCAGTTGTATCCCCCCAACTTGATAAAAGCTCCCTTCATGTCGTTTGGGTGTCCCATTTCAGTTCCGCATGAGCATAGTTGTCACTGGTCAAAGCAGTGAAGATTGCAGCATCAACATCTTAGGGATGACCTCACATTTGTAAGTATATTCTTTCTCACTGATCACTCTATAACATGCTGATCAACAATAGGGAATCGCTGATGAGTAACGGGGGTAATTTGGTCAAATACGTACATTTGTGGTCAGAGGAGAAATAGAATATTCAAAACCTTTAGTTGCCTGATCAACGAAAGCACTAAAAAATTCCCTGATCAGACCTAGAGACGATCGGCTTCCTAATCAACTACCTAAAGGCTGGAAAGTTCATTTTGATCAGCTATGACCTGGTCAACCATCTCATCCTGGTCAATCATATATTTTGATCAGAGTGGCGCATGTTGGACACGTTCAACTTTCTAAGGCTAGGAAAATTCGCTAGGATGGTACGGCTATAACTGGTTTACACATGGGAACCTGCCACGTGTCCAAGGATACTTAACAAAACGTATATTACAACGGATTCAGTTATATTTTAACAGCATTCACATTCATTTTCAATTATTTCTCGTTTTTTCTCTATCGATTACTTATTCTTTACTTCACCGAAAACTTAACTTGACCGTCGGAAGAGATCATACCAGAAACAATTTGACGCCCCTTCTAACCCTTTATTAACATCTCATATGGAGCACAAATCTCTAAAGACCGTTCCGGAAATCTTGTACCATCAATTTCTTTTTTTCCCATTTCTTTTTCTTCAAACCCCAAAAGCTTGGAATCGGAAGGAAGAAAGGGACTACAGTTTATCAATAACCCGGTTAGATTTTTTTGGAGTAAGTTTCCTTTTATAAGTACATTTGTTATAAATCATTGTTTGTTTAATTTTTTAGTTGATAAATTTTCAAGAAAAATGATGTGATGTTTATTATTTAAGTACACTAAATTAATATTAATTATTATTTTTTGATATTTAAAAAAAATTAAAATTATAAATTTCAAAAAAATACAAAATAAAAATGTTTAAAAAATTCTAAAATTTATTTATTTTTTAAAATATTTTTTTACAAAAACAGAAATGCACACAATCATTTTAAAAAAATGCAATTTAAACCACATTTTAATAAAATAGTAAGTATACGGAATAATGTTACCAGTGACATGTTCGCCATTAGAAAAAAATAATGGTGGGATTTTTTATTTTTAAGTGGATGGATGCAAATAGTTCACATCACTTTATAAATTGTATGATGTTGACTTTTCATTGATAAAAGAATAAGAGAAAATACATAAGCACTCTCTCAATTATTAGAGAGTTTCAGTTTATCTCCATCAACTTCAAAATTGTATATTTGTGTCTATCGACTATTTGATTTGTATTACTTTCACCTTTTCAAGTGGATGGTATTTTGTATGATTTTTAATAATTGAAATATTCAAATGTACGGTCTTAAAATTGAGAAAGCTAAACTGAAACTCAATAATAATTGAGGGGGTGTTTGTGAATTTTTCCCTATAAAAATATATCAGTCTCACAATTACCGCGAGTTTAGCCGAACTGCTCTTGCAAAACGAAGCACAATGAGTTATGCCGTTGAAAATATTGGCCGAAAAGCTTTTTTGATACTCAAGTTAGAATCCCAGGTAAGGAAAGAGAGAGAGGATCAAGAAAAAAAAAAGAGTATAGTAGACACTAACTTCTAAAAGCCAAAAAGAGTATAGTAGATGTATCTTAAAGGATATGAATCCCTAGACACCCCCAGCTTTTAAATTATATGAATAATTGCAATTTTCATGATCTCGACTGCATCGACCCAAAAGTTCACCTAGGCTAACAATAGACTGGGGCTTGCTAATATTATGGAGCGCCTTAATAGAGCCCTTTGTAATAACAAGTGAAATGTGGTGTACCATAATACTGTGGTCCGCAACCTCTCCAAGACCTGTTTTGATCACTGTCCCTTGTTGATTCATGTCAATGGCATCTACAGACCACCCCCTTCTAATCGACCTTCTGTTTCGAAACCACCTAGACTACTCACCCCGACTTCATAAATTTGGTTAAAAATACTTGGGGAGGGCCTTCTATCCCTCTCCCTAATAATATCAACAACTTAGTTGATCATGCCAAAATATGGAATAGGGATGTTTTTGGTCACATTTTCATGAGAAAAAGAAAACTTTTGGCTAAAATCGAGGGCATTCAAAAAGCTCAAAGTCTAACTTACTCCCATAAATTACTCTTTTTAAATAAAAATCTTATTTGGGAATACAACTATGTCCTTAATCAAGAGGAGATTTTTTGGAAACAAAAGTCTAGAAACAGCTGAATTGTCGAGAGAGATCGTAACACTAAGCTCTTTCACCAAAGTACCTTGACCAGTAGAAGAAGGAATAGAATCTCTGCTCTAAAAGATGATTCTAACAATTGGGTTAGCGAACCTCCTTTCCTAAAAAACCTGATCAATGATTATTTTATCTATATCTTCTCCATCCACCCCAATGCCATCTCTTTCGACTGAGACTCCATATCTCATTGGCGTGTCTCTGACCTTCCTATCTCTTTACAAGCATATACCCTTTCTGATGCTAAAATCTGGGATGCTGTTAAAGGCATTAAGGGAAACAAAGTCCATGGTGCTGACGAAATCTAAAGTCGTTTTTACCATAAATTTTGCGATATCGTTGAGATCTCGGTGTGTGACTTCATAAAACATTGCTTTCAAATTAGATCATTTCCCTTCGAATTTAACAATACCCTAATCACCCTTATTCCTAAGGTATTCTCCCTGACCTCCTTTAATCAGTTCAGACCTATCGGCTTCTGTAATGTTAGCTACAAAATTTTGGCAAAGATTCTAATTAATGGACTCATACCTCTCATTTTGGATATTATCAGCCCCTCTCATACCTCTCATTTTGGATATTATCAGCCCCTCCCAATCTAGCTTCGTCCATGGTAGGCAATCTCTGATAATATTATTATTTGTTAGGAAATCATTCACTCCTTGCGTCGGAGACAGGGGTATGATCTTTAAAATTAACTTCAAAAAAGATTATGATAAAGATTTCGTGGACCTTTCTCCATGATACCCTTGTGTTTTTCAATTTTGACCAAGACTGGATTGAGCTTGTTATGAATTGTATTACCAGCATATCCTTATTTGTCCTTTGGAATGGTGATCAGCTCCCTAGCTTTTCTCCCGGTAGAGGCTTATGACAAGGTGACCCCCTCTCCCCTTATCTCTTTGTCCTCTGCATGCAACGTCTCTCCATTCTGATCAACCACTTTGTTGATTTGGAGAATTGGAAAGGTATTAAAGCCTCTCAAAATGGGCATTCTTTCAGTCACCTCTTCTTTGCCGATGATATTCTCATCTTTATGGAGGCCTCAAAAAAAGGGATTGGGACCGTTATGACATTGTTAAACACTTTCTGTGCTTCGTCTGGCCAAGTCATTAGCCTCTCTAAATCCAAACTTTTTGTCTCCCCCAATATTCCCTCTAGTTTTGCTGCTGCCCTCAGCCACTCCTGTGGAATTCCCACCACCCATGATTTGAGTAAATACTTTGAGGTCCCCCTCATCTACTCACGTGTAAAAAGAAGTCATTTTGAGTATATTTTCACCAATCTTAATAAGAAACTCTCTGGCTGAAAAGAAGAAACTCTTTTATTCATGGGTAGAGCTACGCTTGTTCAATCTGTCACATCCGCCATCCCCAATTATTTCATGCAAACCTCCAAGCTCCTCTCTACTCTTCTTGACAACATTGACAAAGTGAATAGGAATTTTCTTTGGGACGATACTGTTAATGGAAAAAAAATTTACCTCGTGAACTGGGGCATGATTTTTAAAAGAAAAAAAGCTGGGAGTCTTGGGATCAAAAAAGCCAAGGCCAATAACCTTGCTTTCCTCTCCAAATTAAGCTGAGAAATTCTCACAAAGCCAAATTCCTGTGGGTGGATCTGATTTAGAAAAAATATCTCCATTCTAAAACTTTCTTTGAAAGCTCGGGCAGAGGTAGCTCCTACCATACTTGGAAAAGCATCATTCTCTCTAAAGACACCTTACAAAGGGGTATGAAATGGCTTATTGGCAATGGTGAAAAAATCTCTTAATGGAAAGACTGGTGATGCGGGCAAAATCCTATTCTGGTTAACCACCCGGACATGGCTAACAATCATGTTAAGATCAAAGATAATTGAAAATTCTGATTGGAACGTTGCTGCCATCCAAAATACTCTATCCCTCGATAAGATTACCTCTATTTCGATTACCCCAAAACCAATCTTTAGCCATTTTGAAGATATCCCCTGCTGGACTGTAAGACTCAATTTCTTATTATTTTGTTAAGACTCGATAAGATTATTTTGTTGATTGACTTTGATTGGATATAAATTGCTGAACATATATAGATTATCATATGGGTGATGGTCAGGAGTTCGGTAACTTTCGTTTGAGTTTTAGGTGGATCCGTCGATGTGCGTGGAGGCCTACAAATTTTAATTCGATGTTAATTTTAAAATTCAGTAATTTTTTAGAAAATAATTTTGAATTAATGTCGATTTAAAAATATTAATTTTAATGCTATAAATGCATGTATATAACCTTGTGTATGTGAATGTAGTTTAAATACATGATATATGGATGCTTAGATATACAACCTATATCTAATGGTTGAGTGGAGGCATTAGCTTCCACAAGAAGCTTCAGCCAACCACCCCTCTTCCTCTCTCTCTCACTCTGATCTCTCCCTCTCAAGCTCCATCCATAGAGATCAAGTGAACCCTAGCCTTCTCTCTTCATTTTTCTTGTCTTTGGCCTTGAATCTGGTGATGCTATAAAGACGAAAAGTGATATACTCGATGAGGACTTCATATCCATCTGAACGTAATTTGGTTTCAACGCTTTCGGGGGTCTACAGGAAGTTAAAGCTTCGAATTTTTAACCCAAACGGTAGGATTCTTAACTACCATGGTTTAAATGTTTTATTCATGTAATTAATTACATTTTTAGATGATTAAAATGCTTTAAATAGTGTTTTCATGCCTTAAACCCTAGTTTTGTTAATTTCATGACAAATGGAGTGGGTTTATGTTGGATTGATAGTATGTGAGCTGGGTCTTGTTGGGTTTATGAAATTGGAGAGTTTAATTTTCATATGATCTTGAAAATAAGTATAAATCCATGTTAATATCGCAAAAGGATGGACTTTGTTGATTTTAAGCTAACCTTGAGTTGGGGTGTTAATTTCAAGCTCGGGTTGAACTTGTGTAACATTGTAAAATGTTGTAGCTTAATCCATAGATTTTAGGTTGTATCTGTGTGGGGTAGTTAACTTTTGTTTAAATGATTTATTTGATGTACCGAACAACATGGTTGATTTGGGCTTACATTGTCCCACGTTGAAAGTCTGTAAAATTTGTGCAAATAGGTACTTCGCTCATTCGAATTAGTCCCCATAAATGAAGCGATTGTCTTGGATGGGTGTTCGTTGTTGTGTGGTATATTATAAAGCTTGAAATTGACTAGGGAGTCCCGATGTGGCCCGGACCTTGGTCAATAAAACAAGAGTCTATAATTGGCAACCGAGTTTCATGGGGAGATGAGGTCGGTACACGGTTAAATCATTTGTAGTTGCATGAGGATTATTGATGAATTGTTTGATTTCAAAATTTTCAAACTATCGAGAGGATTGTATAAATGCCTTGGATTTTGATGGAGAAATCGATTTGAAAACCTTTTGGATGGTAATGTTATTTACACAGTTGTTAATAAAATGCCATGTATTTATCTTGTTAGTCTACTACTATTGTGTTTCAGCTCACATTGTTAGAATAAAAATATTTTTAGGTAATTGAGACGCCTCTTTGGCTTGATGATGGAAAAAATACATGTTTTAGATTTTGGAGTATATGGGTCTAGCATGTGGAGTCTTCGATTTCTTTTGATTGTTGAATTATGTAAGTTCGAGATAAAAATGTTGTAAATTCCATTTAAAACTCTATGATTCATTTTGTAAATTCGTGTAATTAAACTTTTCAAGGTTGGAGTAGTTTTTGTATGGAATCGATGATGAATGATTATGGTATTTGGTACAAACATTCTTATGTTGTAAGGTTTAAAGCCCCGATTCCATATGATGTATGAATTGCTTATTTGAATGAGAGTGGAGATGGTTAATCGGTTTGGGTGTTGGGGTTTGCGTTTTAGGAGGCTTTTGATCTTGGTTAGATCTTTATAGGAGGTTTGGGGATGTTATTTGATTAAGTTTCCTTGCTTTAAATTTGGTTTTTATCAAATTTTATGTCTCAAAACTCTTCCCCTTAATTATAGTGTTGGTTGAGCTTTTGGGTTCCAAAACAGGGCTTTTGCTGGGATGGTCTCAGGCAGGGGTCCGCTCGAATAAAGAGGGAGTCCGCTCAAGCGGTCAAGTGGTAGTGTGTTTTGCCTTTGTCTCTGCCGGGTGGTCGCTCAAGAGGTGGTGAGTTCGCTCGAGCGGTGAGGTGGTAGTGTGTTTTGTTCTTGCCACAACCAGGTGGCCGCTCGAGTTGTGGTGGGCCTGCTCGAACGGGCTCACCTGGGCTAACTTGTGGTCTTTTTGTTAATATGGAGAGTATCTTTTGTTTGGGTCCCTTATATGAAACCTTTTTTGGTAAAATTGGAGTCCCGTGAGTCTCCTTTCAAATCGTTTAACTCTCATCTCTTAAATCGTTCGACTCAAGTGTTTTCCTTGGGAAAAAGGGGTTCAAAAACTGAGTTTTATGAAAAGGCTGTTATCCCGAGATAATCCTTTGGCCAGTTATCGTGGGCGGTTCTTGTGCCTCATATTTTGGGGCATGACATGGACCCTGTCTAGTACTGGTAAGTTTAGCCTTAAGTCTACATATAACCTTGTTGATAATGGGGATGAGGAGCTTGGGAATTGGAATTGGATCTGAAAACTTCATTTACCTAAAAATATCAAAGGGTTCGTCTGGACCTATCTTGTGAGACCCAGTTCCTTTTAATTTTGTAATTTATATGTGACGTGTCATATATTGCGATTGGTTGTTATAGAAATGTTTATTTCTATGTAGTTCTATGCACGTGGTAGCTTAGAAATGAATGATGGTTTCAATCACAGTCCTATTTAGGCATTGTGGCAGAAAGTGGGAAGCTTTCTAGGCAGGACCACTCGATCGGTCCTTACACCGCTCGAGTGGTCTGTCTGGCATGGGTTATAAAGTGGCAGCTAGTGGCCTTGGTTTTTGAATCAAAACTTATTGTGTATGCTTCTCTCTCTCTCTCTCTCTCTCTCTCTCTCTCTCTCTCTCCCTTGAAAGGAATATCAAAATCCTAGCCTTCTCTCTACCTGTTTTCTTGGTTCGGACTTGGTTTTTGGCATTATGAGGGTGGAGCGGTGTTCTCCTCGCTAAGGGCTTCGCGTTCATCTGAATGGAATCTCGTTTTGGCGACTTTAGATTTTCGTCGGTGGTTAAAGTTTCAAGTTTTTAACTCCATACGGTAGGATTCTAGACTCTCTTGCATTAAAAGTATGTTATATGTGATTAAATGTATTTTTACCGTTTTAAAATGCTATGAATGTTGAATTTTATGTTTAAACCTTGTTTTGTTGGATGAAAAGAATATTTTGCAGTCTTAAGGTTTATTACAAAATTGGTGAATGTATGTGTTCGTGGTTTTCAAAATGATGAGTTTTAAAAATTGAAAAAAATTATGAATATATTACGAAAATATAGTTTTTGATGTTTAAAGCTAACCCTTGGGGTTGAGCCTTAGTTTAAATGAATCGATTGAGAGAGTGGAAAATATTTTGAAAATGTTGGTTGATTTCCATGGTTAAATGGATGGTGTTACTGTGTATTTTTAGACGTTTTGTACATAACTGTATACGTACAAATGTTTCAGAAATCGTGTTGTGTGCCATTTTAATAATTCGATAGATGTACACTTAGGCCTCAATTGTTCCTCGGTGAAAGTTTAAAAACTTGCGCAAGATATGTTCTTCGTTCCTTCGGGTTAATTCCCATAAATGAAGTGATAGCCCCATTGGGAGGCGTTTGTTGTTGTAGCAACGTATAGAGCTTGTCATTATCTAACGGATTATTGGATGCCCCATAACTAGGTTAAGAGGTGAGAGTCTATAATTGTTATCTTTGTTCCCGTGGCGATAGAGTCGGTACATAGGAATCATTGTTGGTTGTGGAAACTTGGATGGAAAATAACGTGTTTATATTTATTAAACTGTTGGACGCTGTTGGATTATATGAAAATTTATGATTTTAAAGATGAAAAACCGTTTTGAGACTTGTGTAGTCGAGTTGTTTATATAATCCGTGATTGCATGTTATGCTTTTAATTCATAATAGTTTATTCTTATTGGGTTTCGGCTCACGTTGTTAGATTTAAAACCTTTCAGGTGAAAAAGATCATGTGGTTTGATCTCGAGAAACCCAAAGGGGGCAGAATATGAAACTTGTAGTTTTGTTATTCGGTAGTTTATATCAATTTTGATGTTGGATCATGTAATCTTTATACTATGTTTTGTACTTAAAAGTATATGTTTTGTAAGCCCTAAGGCCATGATACCGATGCATGTATGTTGTATGAGGATGAGAAGAACCTTGGGTTGATTGTTTTAATCTCATAGTGTATCAAATAGTTTTTGGTTGATTGGTTTCAACGTTGTAACAAATAGATTTCGGTTGATTTTATATTTAATATCAAACCTTGTGCCTTGAGGAAGGTTTTGAACCTTGTTTTAGTATGTTTTATACTGCTTGGTTATGCCTTGAAGGGTTTCAAAAAGGTTGAAAAATAGTTAAGTGTTGGGTGTTGAAAATTGAGTTTTGAAAATTGACCGTTCGATGGACCTCTCAAGCGATCAAAATGAAATCTTGGTCATTTTATAGGCAGTGGAAAAACAATGTTCAAGCCAGATTTTGAAAATTTTTTGTTGTTTTGTTTTACAAGCTTAGCTCTTGGGGACCTTAACCATACTCTTTTGGGTTCTTCTTTTACCTAAACTGAACTCTCGAAAGTGCATTTTTCAAAAATTTTGTATTCATTTTTAGCTTATGCTCTTGGACTCGTTTGGGCTCAGATAGTTTTGGTGGATCTTGGTATCACAAAACGGATTTTCTTGGGCGATTCACGTGACCCAAATGTTAGGGCATGACATGTCTTCACAGGAAAATTCTCACCATCCATCACAGACTCATCAAATGCCTTACTAATGACCTTATGTGCCCCAGATGTGGGGACACTATCGAATATATTGATCACATTTTCAAATTTTTTAATTTTATCCATGCTATCTGGGCTAACTTATAATGCTTGTAGATACATCACTCTAAGACAAGTATCACCTGTTAGGACTAGATTACGAATAATCTAAAAAACTCTAATTGTTCTTTGGGGGAGGTGTCTGGTTATGTCCTGTTTGCTATCATTCTATGGCACCTCGCTTGCTAGAAACAAAATGATTTTTGATGGTGTTGTTTGGAATCCTTTTTACATAAAAAGAAATATCTACACCCTATCGGAGGAAATCTCCACTGCCTTTGGTGGAAAATCTCCCCTAAATCTCCTAAGTTAATTAAATGAACCTTTCTAATTGCAAGTAAACTAAAACTTAACACTGATGGATGTTCCTGCAGCAGGTCAGGGATTGTTGGCTTTAGAGGTGTATTTAGGGATGAAAACGAGTAATGGATTACTGGCTTTTATGGACGTCTACAAGACTGTACCAGCCTCGAGACTGAGCTTTGGGACATCTTTAATAGCCTTAAGGAAGCAGCAGGAGAAGGATGTCATAATTTGGACATCGAGACTGACTGCCAAATGGCTCTCAACCTGATAAAAGACGGAGACATTTCTCACTCTCAACACAAAGCTCTAATTAAATATTGTCACAAGCTCATGATAGACACGGCTAGTATTATAGGCCACGTTTGGCGTGGGAGGAACCAAGTGGCAGATGGCTTAGCAAATCTAGGTGTGCATCAGGCCGATTCTTTTGTTTCTATGTACTCCCCCCACTAGCACCATTATTTATTTATTTTTCCATAACTCTAACAACCAATAGACACTAATGTAGTTGGGAGAAATAGGAATATTAAAGTGACGAACCCCATAATATTAATGAATATTTAGGTGGAAGACTATCTAGCCTTAATGAGGAGCGTCAAACAAATAACTTCTTTGATGTCGACTCTGCGAGTCCCGTTTATTTTTGCTCCATATTGTCCATTTCTTCACCGTTTGATGTACTAAATTTTTTGTTTTCCATAATTTTCAATTAGGCTTTGTTTGTTTCAACGTAAAATATTTTTTCAGTAAAATATTTTACGTCATAATACCAAAATTGAGTTACAAAAAAAGGACGTAAGTCATTTTACTGTGGTGGTGCTAGTGGCATTGATGTAGGCGGTGGTGGGGGTGGTGGTGTCGTGGGCCTGGGGTTTGAGAGTTAGGGGTTGGGGGTCGAGGGTTCGCGAATCTGGGTTTAGAGTCCAGGAGTCCGAGGGTCGAGGACCCAGGGCTTGGGGACTGGGGTTGGGGGCTTGGGTCTGGGATTTGGGGAGTTTTGGCAAGGTTAAGAGTGGATGGTACCTCAAGCACTCGAGGTTGGGGTCAGGGTTTAGGGTCCATGGGACTAGAGGTCTAGAGGTTCAGCGGTCAAGAGCCCAAGTCCCAGGGTTAGGGGCCCGGTGTTTGGGGATTGAGGGTTTGGGTTTAAAATTTGGGGATCAAGGGTTCAAGGGTCGAGGGTCGAGGGTCGAGGGTCGAGGGTTGGGGTTCTAGGGTTGACAGGTAGGCATCGATGGTGGGAGGTTCAGGGGTTGAGGGTCGATGGTTAGGGGTTTGGAGATTTAGGGGTCCGAAGTCGAGGGTTGGAGGTCACTGCCACCACTGTGACGTCTCGTCTTTCGGACACGTCAAGACATACATAATTATAATTAAGGGAGATATTCTAGCCATGCATTCATAGTTATATATGATAAGTAATACATCATTAAAAGTTCAGAACTTATTCAAATTACATAACAGTTACAGTTTCTCCAGAGAATTTAACAAAAATTACAACACGCCCGTGGAAATTAAACAAAAGAACAAAATGGGAGGAAATTCAAATTCTTCAATTTGCATTATCGGGTTGGCTGGCTCCTACCACTCACCCTATTCCTCGAAGCCTCCTTCTTATACGGGTGCAACCTTCTCAAAAAGATCTCCTTCCTCACCTATGGCACGAAAGCCATAAGCCAAAACCTAGGAGCAAACTCCCTAAATCTTCTAACCAAACTCACAACAAAATATCTTACAACGCATATTGTATAACACCCAATTCAATTTAAAGCCAAGGAGACAGACAAATTTGACATTTACGACAAGGTAAGCATATGTAAGAACAATTATATAAGTGAGTGATGCAAATAAATATTATGCAAATGCCCAACCCAACATACATCCCGAACCATAACATGAATTTCACGCCGAGAATTTCAGAGTAGACTTCATGAGAATTTGATCACCAAACCGATCATCGACTTCATGAGAATTTGATCACCAAACCTATCATGCTCATGGTGTTCAACATGTTTCTTGTGTACAACTAATTATAGCATAGCATCTAAACATAGTATAGCACAAGGTACAATTCATTAAAGCATGGAGTATAAGTATTTGAAGCATTAGCCATAATTCATGTGACATAGATTCAACCTAGTGGCATGATTTCTATTCATTAATTAATCATTTTCATATACCAAACGTTCAAAATAATTCATTTAAAGTCCATATCCTTAGGCCTCACAATGAGACGTACCACTTATACACTTAGCCAAATTAAGATAAATGTTCAAGTGTCAAATTAAAAATCAAACAGTGTTTTGGGGTACCTAGATAGGGAGTTAACTTTTGATTTTTGGACAACATTTAGATAAAATTATTTTCTACAACTTTTATGTTTAATACTAAGGTCAGATCCTAGGGTAAATGGGTCATTGAATTTATTTAAGAGAAAATAATTCAGCACTTTACAGAGAAAAGTACAGAATTTAGGTCTTAGTTGGCCTCAGCTCTGGGATATCAAATCAAGGTCTACGGGTCTAATTTTTGGATATGTTCTATTTTAATGTGTTTCCTACAAGTTTCATGTTTAGTGTTAAGACTAGTTGTTTGGAACAAGTTGATGATTTTGGCCATTTTATAAAACGGGTTCAATTAGTTAGAAAAGGTTTAGCAGAACCTGGTTTCAACATAGGATGCATAAACCTTTTGGGGACACATCCAAGGGTATCTAGGGCTGATTTTGGGTCAGTAAATATTTTGATATGTTCTCTACACTTTTTATGAAATCCACTTTTGGATTTTGTCATTGAAAACATAGGTTTCTAGTCTTACGAAAACAAGTGACAGAGAACTCTGTCAGTCACAGATTTACAATAGTGGTTCTGGGGAGGGGTTTGATCTATCAAAACTTCATATTTTGGGCTTCTTTTTGGTGTACGGTAAGATAAACATATTTTATACAAGTTTCATGTTTTAACCTAAGCTCGATTTTTATTCTAACCTAGGGTTTTTATGTCTGCAATACAGAGTAGTCAGAATCTTACACTCTTTAGTAAAAATGGTATATCTTGAGTTCTACCAAATGAAATCACTTCAAACCAATTGTTTATGAAAGGTAACTTTCAGATCTAGGTCTGGACATAAAAATCGCACTTAGATTATTTTTTTACAATTAGTTATAATAAATCAAAGTTCGTGGTAGAAAGTTAAAACAACCAGAAAATCAGGCCCTTAAGGGTTTTGGTGTCTTAGCTCAAGATATGTTAAGATTTAGTTTATTTCCTTTGTACGCATGTATTTCTTACATATATATCAAGGTTCCAGAACATATACAAGCTATTAAACTCAAAAATATTCACATACAACCATGTCCAACAATCAATCAAACATAAACAACTCCTTTTTATTTGAGATCTCAATTCTTTTTCTTGTTTGTGTTATAAGAGATGAGTTGAAGAAGATTTTTGTGTGAGAATAACAGATGGTTTTAGAGGTTTACTTACATGTTTGAGGGCCTAAAGAGTGAAAATTGGCTTATAGGACTTGGCTTTATGCTCCTTGGTCTTCAAAGACCCATTCTCTTGAACCTTCCTTTCTTCTTCTTTTTCTCTCCAAGGCTTTGATGGATACTTAAGAGACTTAAATTTGGTCCTTCTCTCTCTCTCTATATACATCAACAAAAATGAGGAGGAGAAAGGGTAGTGTTTGGCTTGCTTACTTAGAAAACTAGGGTAGTGGAAGTAATTATGGTTTGCGAAGTTTTTATTTAAATTTTCTTTGCTCCATTGGTTGCATGGGGTGACCTTAGTCTTTTGAGACTTGTATTTACAGATATGGCAGGTGGGGAATTCGGCTGGGGCTTGTTTGGGAGACCTATCATGTCCAATTCTCTTGATGCTATACAAGCCATCGTGTTTCTTGTCTTCCGGCTAAGGGCGTCGACCACCACATTAGCCTTGCCTGGGTGATAGGCCAATGTAAAACTGATAGTCCTCTAAATACTCCATCCAAGAGTTTCGGAGGATGGAAACTGTTTTTTCTTAACATTGGCAGCAGCAAATCTTCGTTAGCAAATCGTGGAAGCCTAAAAGTACGACCAAGAGTTCGAATTCATTCGAAGGCATCTGATCGAGGAGGAATCAAAACCAGGATGGGTAGTTAACAAACACGGGCAGTTGACATACTTAGGACAACTTTTCATATCGAATGTCGAGAATCTGAGGGGAGACGTTCTGAAGGAGCACCACTACTCACTTTTTGATGTCCACCCCAGATAAACCAAGATGTATCAAGATCTAAAGAGGTACTATTGGTGGGATGGCATGAAGAAGGATATAGCAAGTTTCGTAGCCAAATGCCTTACCTGTCAACCAGTAAAGGCCGAGCACCAAAAACCAAAAGGGACCCTTCAACCCCTGAAGATACCTCAGTGGAAGTGGGACCACGTCACCATGGACTTTGTCTTTAGACTACCAAGTTCACTAGCAGGACACAACTCTATCTGGGTAATCGTAGATCGTCTCATGAAATCAGCACATTTTCTACTTGTTCGAACTTCCAAAAAGCTTGAAATCCTGAGTCAAAAGTACATCTGGGAAATCGTACGTCTTCAAGGAATTCCACTGTCCATCGTGTCAAATCAAGATCCACGTTTCACCTCATGATTCTGGCAAAGTTTGCAAGCTGCTTTAGGAACAGAGTTTGTTTTAGCAATGCCTTTCACCCACAAACTGACGAACAATCTGAACATACAATTCAAACACTGGAAGGCATGCTTTGAGCCTGCATCATGGACTTCAAGGGACATTGAGAGAAACACCTGCCATTGGTCGAGTTTGCTTACAACAACAGCTATTAATCTAGCATTAGCATGCCACTATATGAAGTCCTCTACAGAAGACCGTGTTGTTCGCCGATTTGTTGGACTGAAGCAGGAGAAAATGCACTTCTTGGACTTAACTTAGTACAAGAGACTACCAAGAAAATCCGACTCATTCAGCGACGAATAGCCACCGCTCAAATCAGACAAAAGAGCTAAGCTTATCAGCAGTGGAGACCGCTACAATTTGAAGTAGGAGATCTTGTATTTCTGAAGATTCAACCACGAAGATGGGTGATACGCTTCGGCCAAAAAGGGAAGCTAGCCCCAAGATACATCGGGTCGTTCGATATTCTGGCCAAGGTTGGGAAAGTGGCATATCGTTTAGCTCTACCACCGCAACTCGCTAGTGTTCATAACGTTTTTCATGTGTCGATGTTGAGGAAGTACGAACCTGATCCTACCCACATCTGGATTGGAAGGAACTCTATGTTGATGAGGATATCACATTTGAAGAACAACCGGTAAGGATAATCGACCAACGAGATAAGATTCTTAGTGAAAAAACCATTCCACTTGTTCGAGTTATTTGGAAGCACAATAGAATTGAAGAATCAACCTAGGAGCGAAAAGAAGTTATGAGGACAAGTCCTCCCCAGTTATTCGAAAACTGAGGTACAATATGAAATTTCGAGAATGAAATTTATTTTAGGGGGTAGATTGTAACAACTTGGCTCAAACTCTAGTATTAATGACAGTTAAACAATGAAATCTTAGGTTGCTGAAAGAATAAGAAAATCCTAATTATATCAAAACCCTAAATTGACTTAAAAAATCCTAAAAAGACCAAATACTCAGAATAGAAGCCTGAATACTCGGAGAAGTATCGTGACATCTTAAATTAAGTAAATAACATGAAATATAAAGTTAAAAATAAAAAATTATCATAATTAGGATAAAATGACCATTTTGTTTATAGAACAGTAAAAAGTCTTAAAAATTCAAATTTTAATACATGGACATTCTAAATCAGATATTTAAATACAATTAAGTAATAAAAGATAAAATAACAACATGAATAACAAAATTGCCCTTAAATGGCTGGCCACATTGGGATATATGCACAAAAAGTCACTTTTTACCTTTTTAAACTCAAAAATAAGAAATAATTGTATAAATTAAGTATTATTATGACCCAAAATTTTTAAACAAGTAATATGCATAATAATATAATAATATAAGTCAACAAAAGAAAACAAATTATTATTTAAAGTTTCTACACAATAAATAAGTAAAAAAGTCAATTATTATCAAACTAACTTAATTTGACTTAAAAACTTATACATATTTAATCAATTACTATAAAAATTACGATAATTCATGAGGATACTAAATTAATCATAAACATATTAAAATAATAGATTTTAGTTGGTAAAGACACCAAAAAAATATAGTAAATTAATTTTTTAGGCACAATATAGCACAAAAACCTAGTTTAAACCTCAAATTAATGCAAAATAAGCTTTTAAGTCTAATTAAGCTAGTTTAACAAAAATTAACTTTTTGACTTATTTATTGTGTAAAAACTTTATATAATGATTTGTTTATTTTTGTTAACTTATAGTATTATATTATTATGTATATTACTTGTTTAAAAAATTTTGGATTATAATAATACTTAATTTATATAATTTTTATTTCATTTTTTAACTTAAAAAGGTAAAAAATAATTTTTTGTGCACACATCCCAATGTGGCCGGCCATTCAAGGGCATTTTTTTTCATTTATGTTTTTATTTTATCTTTTGTTACTTAATTGTATCTAAATATCTGATTTAGGGTGTCCATGTGTCAAAATTTAAGTTTTTAAGACTTTTTGCTGTACCAAGGAAAGAATGGTCACTTTACCATAATTATAAGAATTTTTTATTTTTAACTTTATATTTCATGTTATTTACTTAATTTAGGATGTCACAAGACTTCTCTGAATATTTGGGCTTCTCTTATGAGTATTTGGTCTTTTAGGGTCAATTTAGGGTTTTGGTTTAATTAGGGTTTTCCTATTCTTTCAATGACCTAAGATCTCGTTGTCTAACCGTCGCTAATAATAAGGTTTGAGCTGGGTTGTTACAACCACTGTTGGCATTATTTCTACTGTCACCACTACTACCAATTTTAACACTACTACATCCACTAGCACAATTGTTTCTCCCCCCACCTTCATCGCACCTCTTCTTGCTGCTGATGCTGTAGGGGTTGCTCCGTATGGCAACTTTATTTTTTAAAATTTTTAGCTAAAAACGTAAAAAAGTCGACATAATCCACTTGGCAAAAAAATAAGAAAGCTAAAATACCAAAAAATCAAATCAAAATACTAACTCCTAAAATATGTTATTCAAACTCCAACTATTTTTAAAATATAATAATACTCCTTATTTATAACTTATTTACTACAACTACCAACTCTATATTATTGTTAATATCAAATATATAGAATGGCAAAATTGTCCAATTTGAACAAAAAGCAAAAAAAATTAGCTTAAAAAGCTAAGTTATCAAACAATTAATTTTGAACCAAATTTAACTTTTCAACTAAAAATACAAAATAACAAAAAAACTAACTTTTAAGATAGTTTCCAATCAGACCCTTAATGAGATTTGTCAAAAGGGGAATGTATTCCCTAGCTTTTGGAAATTCTCCCAAATCTTGGAACTCGAGCCTTTTTTAGATTTTCATTTCTTTTGCTGGCACTGTTTGGCATTGCTGAAGCTAGTAATTTATATATTAGAGTAATTTTAGTATAAATCATATTATCAACTGATAATAGAGTTTTACTCCCGTAACAATTTTTTCTACAGTTTTAGTCTAATGCAATAAGTGATATATTTATTTGTTCATAAAATTGATATATTAGTTAAATGAAAATGTATCACTTTTCATTCCTAATAATTATGATGGCTTGATAAATATATTACTTGAATTTTTTTGCTTGTCTAAAATGAAAAAGATTAACTCTTAAATAGAAACAAATTAGACAAGACTAAATTTCTTAAAATAAAAGTTATGGGACTAAATTTTTTATAAGGTCTAAAAAAAAGAACTAATATTTAAATTTTTCTATAGATTGTAGTTTTTAACAGAAGTTGTGAGTGTTTAGTAAAAATTATAACTTGTAACTGAAATAGAAAAAAAAATAGTTATAAATTATAACAGAAATTGTGAATGTTTAAAAAAACTTATAATTTATAATTAAAATTAACTATAAAAAATTAAAAATTACTAACATTAACTTTGCACCTCCGCTATTTCAATCGCCTAAGCGTGAATTTTTGTATCTTCTCAAAATTAGAAGTCAATATTGGAGGCCTGTGCAACCCTATTCCGAATTTGGTATTTTTGAGTCGTGACAATTTTAGATCCATCTCATATATATATATATATATATATATATATATATATATATATAACAATACTTTTTTTT
>JAOTRH010054673.1:0-19076 GCA_034768845.1 Heliamphora exappendiculata
CATAAAATAAAAAAATTAATTTTATTAAAATAAAATTAAATACTAAAAATATAATTTTTAGTATACCAACCCTAACACAACACTCATTGTTCTTGGCTTCCTCAAAATATTTTAGTTTAGCTTGAAAAAATGCTAAATTATCACAAACATTATGTAGAGAAGATCGAGTTTTGATACCTTGCAATGGATCACTAATAATAAAATTTTTTGGGTGACCATGAGCATACCTCCATTTTTTAGGTAAATCTGAATTTTTTAGATTTGAAGATTTAGCAACATGTTGGACTGTATTTTGTTGAAAATTTAAAGTTTCCTCTTGATTCGGCTTTTCTTTTTCTTTGATGAAGATATTTTCAATACATTTTTTTCATATCTAGCATGTTATCTTCACAAAAGTCTTTTGAAGAACTAAAGTTACCTTCATAAAAAACATGTATAGATTCTTCAACAACTAGGGATCTTTTGTTGAAAACTTAATACGCTTTGCTAGATATAGAATATTTCAAGAAAATACTTTCATGAGATTTTGCATCGAACTTGCTCAAAAGTTCTTTGTTGTTGATCAAAATAAAACATTTGCACTCAAAGGCGCGAAAATAACTGATGTTAAATTTTCTTCCATTCCATGTTCATATAGATTTTCTTAAAAGAAGTTCTTATCATAGCTCTATTTATGATAAAACGAGCGGTATTGACAGTCTTGACCCAAAAGTATATTGGTAGGTTATTTTCACGAAGTATGGTTCTACTCATTTCTTCTAATGTCCTATTTTTTCTCTCAATAACTCTTTTTTATTGAAGGGTTCTAGGAACAGCGAAGTTATACTTAATACCATTTTCATCACAAAATTTTTTAAAATTTTTATTTTTAAATTCTCTACCATGATCACTTCAGATACTTTTAATTTGAACATCTTTTTCATTTTGGACTCTCCGAGACAGTTTTGTAAAAAAGACAAAGACTTCATCCTTATGAGCAAGGAATAGCACCTAAGCGTATCTAGAGAAGTCATCAACAATAACAAAGGCATACTTTTTCCTCAAAAGCTTAAAATCTTTATTTGACCAAATAAGTCCATATGCAATAGTTGTAGGAGCCTAGAAGTTGAAATTACATTTTTAGAATGAAAAGAACTTCTAACTTGTTTGCCGTGTTAACATGCATCAACACTTTGTCTTTTTCAAATTTGATTTGCGGTAAACCAATCACCAATTTCTTTTTTAAAAGTTTAGAAATCAGGTTTATGTATGCATGTCCAAACCTTCTATGCCACAACCAACTATTATCACTTAAGGCAACTAAGCACTTGGTGTCATTTTTAGAAAGATCATTTAGAGTAAATGTATAAATATTTTCATACTTATGACCCTAAAAAATAACTATGTTATTAGTTGAATCTTCAATAATACACTTAGTATGATCAAACACAATCTTGTGGCCTCTGTCACAAAGTTGGCTTATGCTAAGAAGTTTATATTTCAAACCATTAGCAAGCAAAATATTTTCAATAGAAGGGGAAGAAATTTTACCGATACATCTAATTCTTATGATTTTTCCTTTGCTATTGTCTCTAAAAGTCACAAATCCACAATCTTTTGGTTTGAGAGATGCAAACATCGATTTGTCGCTTGTCATGTGTCTTGAACATGCGTTATCGAGATACCACATTCTTTCTTTGAATGAGGATTTGAACATATCTACAAGGAGAATCAAGTTTTGATTTTTGGTACGCAAATTTTCTTGAGTCCTTTGGTGTTAGTTCGTTGAGAATGTGTTCCTTTAGGAACCCAAACCTTCTTGACAGAATTACTTGATAGATTTCTATGTGAACAGTGTGTAATAGTGTGTCCATGTTCATAGCAATAAAAATAAGTTGCATTTGTATGATTAGAAGATGTCTTGACAAAAATATTGCTTAAGAACTTTTGTTTCTTCTTTGGCATATACCCGATTCCAGCTTTGTCAAAAATACATTTTTGCATACTAAGAAGTTTGTCTAAGTTGTTCTTTCCTCGAATGAACTTATAAATAAATTTAGTAAAGTCTTCAACCTTTTCCATCAAGAACTTGTTTTCATATTTCAAAATAAAGACTTATTTTGATTAAGCAAGTTTTTTATTTTTCAAGGTTTCAATCTCACTTGAAGAGAAAAGAACTAATTTTTTCAAAATAGAGTTCTTTTCACCTATTTTTCTCAATTTATCGTGCAAATCTTCAAATACACTTTGTAATTCATCTAAGAAAAAAGGGTCAAGGATTACCTCATCTTTTTCTCTAGCCATGAGGCATAGATTTGCTACTTCATTTTCTTCTTTTTTCTCTTCAGAACTGCTGTCATCACTTTCACCATGCATCTATCATGGCTTTCTTAAACCTCTTTTTGAATTATTTTTTGAGCTGAGAGCATTCAGCTTTGACGTGTCTATGCATTTTACACTCATAGCAGATGATTTTTTCTTTCTTGAAGTCGTTCTTGAATTTGCTAGAGTCGCCTTTAAATTTGGTAGGCTCGCCTTGGTGTCCTTCCTTCTTGAAAAAATTTCTTCCTCTTTGTTTCTTATTTCTAAGAAAGCTTTTAAATTTTTTTGTGACGAGAGCCATGTCTTCATTCTCATAACTTGAGGATTCTTTCTCGGGTTCTTTGTCATAAGTTGAGGACTTGAAGGCAATGCTTTTTTTCTTTTTGTTGTCATCCTCATCGTCCATATTTATGTTCATCTCACGAATCATGATAGAACCAAGGTATCCTAAACTGAGCATGTTGAGGTCTTTGGCTTCTTGAATAACCACAACCTTAGATTCACAAGTCTTAGGCATGCACTTAATAATTTTTCTTATCATTTTTGCATTTGCATAAATCTTATCAAGAGATTTTAATCCATTAATAATATCAGTGAAGCGAATAAACATATCAAATATAATTTCATCATACTTCATTTTAAATAACTCATAGTTATGCATAAGTAGACTTATTTTGGACTCTTTCACTTGATTAGTGCCCTCATAGGTAAGTTCGAGTCTATTTCATATTTCTTTTGCGGTGTCACATGTAGAGATCCAATTGAACTCATTTGGATTAAGTGAGCAATATAGGAGATTCATGGCTTTAGCGTTCTTTTGAATTTTTTTAATATCATTTTCAGTCCATTCAGTCTCAGCTTTCAGGACAGAAGTCCCTTCAACGATTTTTGTGGGTCTTTTGGGTCCATTAATAATTACTCGCCAAAGATCATAATCTATGGTTTAGATGTAGATTCTCATTCTAGCCTTTCAATAATTGTAATTTGTTAGAGAGATCTATTGATCGACTGACATTCGGATTGAATAGGTCCAACGCTAGTGGTTGCCATAAAAAACGCTTAGACGGTTAAGTCAAAAAATAAGAGCTTAAGCTCTGATACCAATTATTAGTTCTAAGCAACCCAAAAGGGGGTGAATTGGGTCTTAAAAAATTAATAACAATTTTTAAAATCTTTAAAAAAATCTTTTAATATTGCAAACAAATGTAGCAAAACAAATAACGATTAAAGCAAAGAAAATATTAAGAAAGCTAGGGATAGAGAGATTGAACCAGACACCAAGAATTTATAGTGGTTCAGCTTCTTCTAAGTCTACGTCCACTGCTCAAGTTTCTCATTGAGTATTTTCACTATATAGAATGCTTCACGGGCACATTTCAAATTTTTACAACTCCAAGACTTCACTTGAGATAACGAATATTTACGGACACATTCAAAAGCCTATATCTACTTCAAGAAGATCTTATGAAAATAATTTACTATTTTTTTCTAATATCTCTTAAACTTTTCTTTTATGAAATTTACTCACCCACTCAAAGGATAAAGAGTGACTTATCTTTGAATACAATAAATGAGGAAATTAATGAGAAATACTCACTCTCTTTACAGAAATTGATTTACAATAAATAATAAGGTAAAGAGAGATGAGGAGCAAGAGCTTGGATTCAGCAATAAATGTGAGCTTGAGAGTTCTGAGTTTAATTCAAGCAATAGAACAGTGACTAAAAGTCTCCAGTTAGATTAAATGCTGAGAAGTTATTCCTTATATATGCTCTTGATCATTAATGACCGTTGGAGGTAGGTGAGAGTAATAAATGCAAAAAATTCAACTGTTGAAGTCTGTCATGAATTTGAATTTGTGTCGCAAGTGTCGACACAAAAGCCTTTGGTGTCAACACAAAATGTCTAGGGTAGGAATCTTCAAGTGATTGGGTCGACACAGAACATCTGAGTTGTTGACACAAATTCTGTAATTTTTCTCACCAACCCAATGGTGTCAACACTTTTGGATTTGTTGTCGACTCATTTGAATTTCAACATCCGGGACATAACCATTTATGTCGACTCATTTTACCTTTGGTGTCGATACTAAATTCTGTAGAAAGTCTCAGGATATTTGTGTTGACACATTTGGACTTTGGTGTCAACACCAATTTTTTTCAGGTAGGCTCGGGACTTTTGTGTCAATTTATCTTCAGCTTTGTGTCGACATCCAAAATCTACAGGTGGCATTGGTTCTTTTGTGTCGACGCATTTGGTATTTATGTCGACTCAAAGTTCCAGATACGAAAAGTAAGGAGCCACTTTTGTGTGACACAAATTCGATTTGTGTTGACTCAATTTGAGTCCTGAGAGCTTCGGCTCTTTTATGTTGTCACAAAATTTATTTGTGTCGACGCTAATTTTTAATACCTGAAAATAACTTCATAAAATTGTTAAGGTGTCAAACCATTTGTTCAAAGATATTGACACACTTGATATGTTCCAAGTATTATTTGCTTTATAAGTGTTTGACTTAATTATCAATTGGGTTTAATACAAAATATTCACTTTTAATAATACTTAAGTGTTTTAATCCTTTTGAGAGTTGAGTTATTTCTTTTGGCTAAAAGTGTCAACTCAAATGTTCAAAATGTGTTAACACTTTTATTTTAGAAATATAAAATATTATCTTTTTAAATCTATTTATTCTTAAAAAATAAATTTATAAAAATCATCAAAATCAATGTAAAAAGCCCTTGGGCTAACAGATTTAATCAAACACAAGCATGAATCACAACCAACAAGAAGAACCCACAACACAGATATTTTTACATGGAAAAAATCTAACAGGTAAAAAATCACGGGACTACCAAGTCTAGGAATCCAGCACTAACCACGAACAGTTACAAAATAACTTACAGACTCTTTGATTGACTTCTCAATCTTCTAGCCCTAAGTTTGTATGCCAAATTTTCGATCACTGTTCTCCTCTTGATTCTTATTGCAACGAATCCTCGTAGCAGCTTCTTTGGTAGAATCCTACATCGGAACTTACTACGCCGTCTAAGCTTTGCTCTCAAACGATCTTCGATATTTTTGACACACGAACCAACCCTTGATATGATCTTGATGCTTAGTATTATTTTCTGTATAGGGTCAGGTTCATGCACCTCCAATGATCTATATATAAATTCCCAAAATCCCAGGCAGCCAGAACTCTGATTTAATTAAAATGCCTGAGCTCCGCTTGAGCGGTCAGGTGACCGAGACTCTCTATCATTGCATTGACTGCTTGTACATTAGGCTTGTTTGTGTGTACCCCAACTTGATATTCTGAACACTATGTATAAGGATATCTATATTCTTTTAGAAAACTAGATACAAACAAGTCTTCCTAAAATAATAAGCTTCCTAAACCAAAGAAGCATCCTAAACACAAAAAGCTTCCTAAATATAAAAAGCTTCCTAAACACTTAACATTCCTAATCACCCTAGATTTGCCATAAACAAAATAGAAATTAATTTATATTAATTTCTTTACAATTAGTCTTGCCTTCGGACGTTTGGATTAACAAACTTGAAAGCTAAGTTGGAAATGCATTTGGTCGACGTACTTTCTAGCGAGGAATCTAAGTAAGTTATCTAAATTAACTCATTACTTTTGATGGTGCTCCTCGGTATGTGGAATCTGTTTACTTGATCTTAAATGGCTAAGTGCTAGCATGATTATGTGGCATATGTCAACAATAACATCATGAGTTGAATCTTATATTATTATGTTTTATATTTATTTCATATAGAAGTTATGTCAGCACGGAGAGGACAAGACCGTGGTCGAGGTCGTGATCATAATTTAGGTCAAGAGAATGTGCCAATCCCTGATGCTGAGGATGTTAATGCTCCCCAAGTACCAGTAAACGGGGTAGTATTGCGACGTTAGATTATGGGTTCCATCTGTCAGCTAACTGAGGCTGCTAAGGGAGGATTGAGGGTGCCCAAGCCGAGGGCGACTACTGCGATGCATGAGTTCTAGTGTCTTGACCCTCCTACCTTTGTTAGGTATCCCATTCCTAAGGTGGCCACAGAATGGTTGGAATTTGTGACAAGGATTCTTAATACGTTGTAGATTGTCATGGAGGATCTGAGAGTTACATTCGCCGCTTTTCAGCTGAGGGGTGATGCCCATGAGCGGTGGAAGTTTGCTAGAACAGTTGTGGAAGGTACGTAGGATGCGTTTATGAAGATATTTCTGGAGAAATACTTTTTCGAGTCCTTGAGGGATTTGTATTGTGGGGAGTTCTTTTCCCTCACCCAAGGAGCGTTGAGTATTGTACAGTATAAGCTGAGATTTACCAGTTTGTCCCAATTTGCTCAAGACTATATATCTATTGATGGGTTACGCTTGAAGAGGTTTGAAAGAGGTCTGAGGCCCGCGATCAAGGGACAGGTGGTAGGATTGAGACTATATGTCTTCACAAAGTTAGTAGAATCAGAAATCACCATAGAGAACACATTAAGTGAGACTCGTTGACTTAGGGAGGTTAGGGCACCGCAAGGTAGAGCAAAGGCACAGTCAGGTGGGAACTCCAATAGAAGGCAGAGGTCCTTTGGCTCTGGTCCTCATTCTTTTGGGTCACAATAGCAGTTTTCTGCACCAGCACCCTCAGTAGCTTCATCAGAAAGGTCAGAGTAGAGGAAATTCATTTGTTTTTAGTGTAGGCAGCCAGGGCATCGTGCGATGAATTGTCTACATAAGGGGTAGTTTCAGAGTCCTATACCTGTTTAGTCTCAGGGGAGAGATCTACCAGTTTGTTTTGAGTGTGGTCTATCGGGACCTTTTCCTAGGAACTACCCTCAAGGAGAGAGTGCACAGAGCACGGCAGGTGCACCACTTATTCAACCAGTTCAAGGACGACAGACTTATCGACAGCAATAGCTGGTAGCCTAGACTTTTAAGGTTACAAAAGGGGGTACCTCAGTCCAGTCAGTGCGACAGCCCGCAGCTCAGGGCTATGGTGGACAGACTAGGGAACCATATGGCTGAGTGTTTGCCCTCACAGATTCTAGTTCCTCCAAAGCATCAGTTGTGCCCGATTTCACAACAACCACTTTAGTCATCAGAGGTACTCTTTTAGTGTACCGTTCATGGCTAGTGTTCTTATTGACATTGGAGCATCGCATTCTTTTATCTCGTCTGCTTTTACATCTCCTTTGAGATAGAGATAGACTTGTTAGGTAGCATGTTGTGTGTAGAGACCCCAATATGTGGAAACTTGGTGTTGGGACGAGTTCGTAGATCTTGTGAGCTAATGGTCACCGATCGCTATTTAGAGTTTGATTTTATCATTCTCAACATGACCACATTTAATATCATTCTCAACATGACCACATTTAATATCATCTTAGGGATGGATTAGTTAACCACCTATCGTGCCTATATCGATTGTGATCGATGGAGTGTATCGATTTGTACACCTGGGGGTAATTGTTTTTGTTTCGTGGGTGATCGGAACGATAGCTTAGTGCCCATGCCCAATATTGTGTGAAATCGAGGAAATCTTAATTTTCTCTTTTTTGCTCTCATGCTGGATGAGCCAGTTGGGGTTCGAGGAGAGTTTCTCATGTGATTTGTGGCTATCTATATGTCTTTTCTAACGATCTATTTAAGTTTCCATTGATTCGTAAGGTAGAGTTTTTTATTGGCCTTGATTTGGGAACTGGTCCTATTTCAATGCCATCTTATCATTTTGCACCAGCAGAGTTGCAAGAGCTTAAGGTTCAACTTTAGGAATTGCTAGACAAAGGGTTTATAAGCCCGAGTACGTCGTCGTGGAGAGCTTTAGCCTTGTTTTCCAAAAAGAAGGACGGGTCCTTGAGATTGTGTATTGATTATCGAAAGTTGAATCAAGTAACGATGATAAACAAGTATCTTATACCGAGGATTGATAATTTGTTTGATCAATTAAAGGGTTCATGCTATTTTTCTAAGATTGATTTGAGATCGGGTATCACCTGTTGAGGATAAGGGAATAAGATATAGCAAAAACTGCCTTTTGAATACGTTATGGTCACTACGAGTTTTTGGACTTGACGAATGCACTTACGACATTCATGGACTTGATGAACTGCATATTCCATCCATATCTTGACAGCATTGTGGTCGTATTTGTAGATGACATTCTTATCTACTCTCCATCATGTGAGACACATGAGGAACATCTTTGTATCGCCTTGCAGCTTTTGAGGAAACATCGACTATATGAAAAATTTGAGAACTGTGAATTCTAAATTTTAGAGATGAAGTTTCTTGGACATGTGGTATCCGGGGATGGAGTATCTGTGGATTCTTCAAAGACTGATACAGTGATGAGCTGGGAATGACCGAGGAATGTATTTGAGATTCGCAACTTTTTGGGTTTGGTAAACTACTACCGACGATTCGTGAAAGTTTTTTATTGATTTGCCGTGCCAATGACTCACCTTATGCGGAAGGGAGTCAAGTTCATTTAGAGTGAGTCTTGTGAGCTGGCATTTTAAGAGCTGAAGAAGAGATTGACGACAGCACCGGTGTTAGTTATTTCGGAACGAGATTTTGGTTACACAGTTTATTGTGATGCATCACATGATGGCTTCTGATGTGTCTTGATGCAGGAGGATAAGGTGGTTCCTTACGGATCTCGGTAGCTGAAGACTCACGAACAGAACTATCTGACACATGACACTACAAGAATAAGGGTATTTGGCGACAAAATCTAGCGAGAAAATTCCAATTTTGTTGCTAAATAAAAGAGTTTTGGAGAGATTTTTTGTCGCAAATTGTATTACATTTTCAACGGGACCAATATGTTCGTCACTAATGGCCTTATTTCGTAGCTAAATAAAAGACTTTTGGCAAGCAAAATACTTTGTCGTCGCAAATTGCATTACATTTTCTACGACGCCATATTTTCGTCACTAATAACATAAATAAAAATTAGCGGGAAACATCTTTTAAGTTCCCGCCATTTTTTTACTTAGGCGACAAAAATTAGTTTTGTCGGTAACGAGTCTTATAATAAAATTATATAATTTATTATAAAGAAACAAATTATATTCAGCTGCTCTCGCTTTTCTCATGTAAGTATACACAAATTAAAATTTGAAGTATATTTTTAGAAATCAAATCATGTTCAGCTGCTTCGTGATTTTTGCCTTGAATGCATGACGGCACTATCTGTACGGTGAGCATTTTAAGGTTTTCTTAGATCATAAGAGTTTGAAATACTTATACTCTCAGAAGGACCTAAATCTACGCCAATGATTGTGGATGGAGTTTATAGAGGACTATGACTTTGATCTTTAGTATCACCCCATGAAGGCCAATGTTGTGGCCGATGCTCTTTATAGGAGATCTTATGGTTCGTTAGCTTTCATTGCCATGTGAGAATGGAACATGCTCGAGGAGGTTGGTGAGTTTAATTTATGTCTCAGGGAGACAAATGAGGGTGCGACCTTATTTTCAATGGTTTCATGACCCATGTTTATTGCTCATGTTCTGGAGGCTCAACAGACAGAATAGGAAGTTCAGATGTTATGGGATCGTGTTGCAAGTGGGGGAGGCACTAATGGATGGGTTGTGAGCCCGAATCAGAGTTTAAGATATGCTAGGAGAGTGTTTGTGCCAGAATCATGCCGCGATGATGTGTTACGTGATTTTCACTATTCTCACCTTGTAGTGCAGCCAAAAGGCACCAAGATGTACCATGATTTGCGCTGTTAGTTTTGGTGGAAGGGAGTGAAGTGAGATGTGGTTCAACTTGTTTCTCAGTACCTTACTTGTCAGCAAGTGAAGGCAGAACATCAGAGGCCAGCAGGGATATCAGAATGAAAGTGGAAGAACATCATGATAGATTTTGTATTTGAACTTCTTAGATCGCCTAAGGAATATGATGCTATTTGGGTTGTGGTTGTTAGACTGATGAAGTCTGCCCACTTTCTTTCCATTCGGGTGAAGGATTTCTTGGACAAGTTGAGTAGGCTGTATGTCATTGAGATTATTCAATTACACAGAGTACCCGTTTCTATTATTTTCGACTGAGACCCGCGCTTTACATCGCGCTTTTGATAAAGTCTTCAGGTAGCTTTGGGGACGAATTTTGTTTTCAGCACTGCTTTTCATCCTCAGATAGACAGTCAGTTCGAATGTACTCTACAGATTTAGAGGACATGCTGAGAGCTTGTGTACTTGATAGACAGTCAGTTCGAACGTACTATACATATTTAGAGGTCATGCTGAGAGTTTGTGTACTTAATTTTTGGGGGCCTTGGGAGGATCATTTGTAGTTGCCAGAGTTTGCATATAATAATAGCTATCAGTCTAGCATTGGGATGGCGGCTTTCGAGGCCTTGTATGGTAGGCCATGTAAGTTGTTAGTATGTTGGACAGATGCGAGGGAGGTAGGAGTTTTGGGACCTGACTTAGTGCGGAAAACGATGGAGAAGATTACTATAATTCGCCAATGCTTGGTCATGGCCTAGAGTCATTAGAAGGATTACGCCAATCAAAGAAGGAGACCTTTGAAGTTTGGGGTAGAGGACCACGTGTTTTTTAAGGTTTTGCCACGCTGAGGTTTGATGAGATTTGGCCATAGCAAAAAGTTTTCGCCGTGTTTTATCGAGCCGCTGGAAATCCTAGAGAAGATTAGGGAGGTGGCATACCGTCTAGCTTTGCCTTCTCAGTTGTCATCTGTCCACGTGTTTCACATTTCTATGCTTTGAAAATATGAGCCTGACCTATCACATATCTTGGATCGGGCTAAGTTGCCAAGGGACGAGGATATTTCTTTTGAGGAACGAGCTGTGAGGGTTTTGGATATGAAGGAACAAGTGTTGAGAGGGAGAACCATTGCCTATGCTAAGATTCTATGGTTTTATCACAACGTCGAGGAAGTTACTTGGTAGATTGAGTTCGAAATCCGTGCTAGGTATTCAGAGTTGCTTTTTTCTTGATCTCGTAGCGAATTTAGGGGCCAAAATTTCTTAAGGGGAGAAGAGTTATAAGACCTGGTTCTTTTTAATTTTGTAATATATATACTCTCGACGCATTATATATTGATTTAATGTTATAGAAGAACATGTTTCTATATATTTTATACACGTGTTGGCTTAGTTATGCCTGTTGGTTTCAATCCTGGTCTTGTTTTGGCATCGTGGCAGAAAAGTTTTCAACTTTTCTAGATAGGATAGCTCGATCGGTCTTTAAACTGCTCGAGCGGTCTGTCTGTCGTGGGTTATATAAAGTGCATGAGTGGTATTGGTTTTTGGACCCACACTTGTTATGTTAGCTTCTCTCTCTCTCTCTCTCTCTCTCTCTCTCTCTCTCTCTAAAATAAACCCTCTGCCTTCTCTCTTGCTTTTGGCTTAGCATGGGCTCGGTTCTTAGCGTTGCAATAGTCGATCGTCGATATCCTCATCGTGGGCCTCGCATTCATCATAACAAAATCTCATTTTGACAACTTTAGTTTTTCACCAGTATTTAAAGTTTTGAATTTTTAAATATCTACGGTAGGATTCTAGACTATCTTACTTTAAAAGAATGATACGTGTGATTATATGCATTTTTACTATTTTAAAATGCTATAAATGTCGAATTTTGTTTTTAAATCGTGCTTGATTGGATAAAAGGCATCTTAGCCTTTTGTAAGGTTTATTACAAAGCTGGTGGATGTATGTGTACGTAATTTTCAAAAGAAATGAGTTTTAAAAATTGAAAGAATTTATGTATATGTTATGGGAACATAGTTTTGCGAGATTTGGAGCTAACCCTTGGGTTTAGCTATAGTTTCAACAGGTGGTTGATAAATGCGTATCCTTAAATGTTTGTGTATGACTATGTGCTTCTCTAAATGTATAGCATTTGTGTGTAAAATTAGGATTCAATTATTTTTGTAGTGAAATATCGTAAAGAATTGTGTAATTGGGGCAGGTACTATCCCGCAGTGAAAAATCGTAAAGGATTACATAATTGGGGCTCGTGTTGGTCATGCGATGAAAGATCGTAAAAAATTTGCATAAATGAGGTTAGTACTTGTCCCTCGGTGGATGGCCGTAAAAGAGTGAAAAATGTGTATAAAACATCATAGGTTGTGGAAACTTAGTTAGAATGCATCGTGTTACGTATGATCATTGAACTATTGGGTGTTAGTGGATAATATGAGAACTCGTGATTTTAAGAATGAAAAACTGTTTTGCGGCGCGCGTAGTCGAGTTGTTTATATAATCTGTGATCGTATGTTATACTTTTAATTCATGCTAGTCTATTTTCTATTGGGTTTTGACTCATGTTGTGAGATTTAAAACTTTTCAGGTGAATTTGATCACGTGGATCGATCTTGAGGAGCCCCGGAGGTGGCTAAAGACAAATTCTTTGTTTTGTTGTTCGGTAGTTATTATCGTTTTTGTCAAAGGATCATGTAATGACGTTTTATGTAGCGGACTTAAAAACATATATTTTGTAAGCCTCGTGGTCTTGATCTCAATGCATGTAATGCTTTTATGATGATGAGAGAAACCATAGATTAGTTATTTTAGTTTCATGGTTGGATGTAACGGTTTTAGTATTGGTGGTTCCAACGTTTTAATAAAATCATTTTCGGTTGATTTTATGTTTAACATAAATTCTTGTGCCTTGAGGAAGGTTTGAACCTTGTTTTAGTAGGATCATTATGCCTTGGTGGTTTTCAAAGGGGTTGAAAAATGGTGAAGTGTTGGGTACGAAAAATTGGGTTTTGAAAAATTGTCCAGAGCCAGACTGCTTAAGTGGTCTATCGAATGATCAATAAGAACTCTCAGTTGTTTTACTGGTCGTGGAAAAAACAATGAGCATGTAGGGACCGCTCGAGTGATTTTTTGACCGATCAAGCAGTCTGAGCAAAAAGTAAAAATTTTGATTGTTTTGTTTTTAAAACTTGGCTCTTGGGACTTTGATCTTATTCTTTTGAGTTCTTATTTTTCATAAAATAAACCCCCAAAAGTGCGCTTTTCAAAAGTTTTAAGTTTATTTTCATCTACGTTCTTGGGCTTGAGTAGTTTTGATAGATCCTGATATCTTAAAATGAATTTTTCTTTGGTGGTTCGCGTAACCTGAATTTTGGAGTGTGACAACCACCATAGTTGCCATCGCCGCCATCCACCACCCACCACCCACCACTCATCATCCACCACTATTATCACCTACCCTACTACCATCAGCATACTAACACCACCACTATCGCCCTTGCTCACCACTGCCGCTGTTGCTACTCGCACCACTACCACTGCCACCACCCTACACCACCACTACCGCCATGGACACAACCACCCCCAACACTACCTTCCAGATTACCGCCACTTCCACCACACCTTCTTATACTAATATTACTACAACTATTAACATGCACTATTATTTTTAATATCACAACAAAATATAAAAAATATATTTTTTTTTTATAGAAATAATTTTCTAAAAATTATTTTTCATATAAAATATTTTTTCAATGAAATTATTTTTTGTCAAAACAAAATTCGTTATTTGCAAACCATCATTCCAGCAGTCCCACCAAAGGACACACCCACAGTACCTTCCACCGTTTCATGCGCTCAGCCCATATCCTCCACATGCATAAATATGCAATGCATTAAGAGGGCTGGTGCAAAAGTTGTGGGGATTAGCTTTTTTTTACATTAATGCCATTTTCTAAAAGCCCCTCATTTTTACATAGAGTTTAATAAAATCTTCTGTTTTGCCAATAAAAATTGAACAGAACTTTAAAAAAAAAAAATTTGTTTACAATCACACTTATACTAAAAATATGCACCAATTCTTTCGCATGGGCGCATACTAAAAAATGCAAAAGCTCTTTCGCATGGGTGCATGAGATTCATACGTTGAGTGTATTGGTCCAACACAGCCGCCATCTGAAAGAGTTAGAGCACTTTTTATTGTAATTGTTAGTTATTGTATTATGTTTGGACTTTTGACTTCCTCTATTGAAGTGGTAGTCCAAAGTTATTCCATCTTGGGTGGTAGATATAAAAAAATTTCTTTACCGATCAAAAAAAATGCTAGTTTTAGTAGCAAAATTTATAAAATGTAGATATACATGCCATGTCATTATAAATTTAAATTATTTGTAAAATGACACAATTGAGTGTATTAGTTAGAGAGCAATTTTTATAATTTTTTTATCATTATGGGCTAAAAACAAAATTTTTCACGATCAAATGAATCTATGGTCATAATTAGGGGTGCAATTTTAGCTCGATTCAGCACGCCTTTCACCTGGCTCATGCCTACCAAGATCCCACCAAAGTTTGGGCCGGGCTGGACTGGGCTTTTTTGGGAGGAGAGATTCACGCACATTCGAAAGGGTTTGCGGGCCTAGGCTTGGGTCTAGGTTTTTTAGTTTTTTTTTTCTCTTTTTATAAAAATTATGCAAAAAAATTAGAACAATTTTTTCTATTTTTTAAAATAAGATATTTTTCTTACATTTGTTCTTTTCTTTCTTTTTTTTATCACTTTTATATAATATAAAAATAGTCTATACTATATTTTTCTTATATTTTTTAGTTTATAAATAAACTTATTCTATATCCACAATAATAATTATTTTTTATTAATTATTCAACTTTTGTACTTTTTATATATAATAAAATATAGAAAACATAATAAAGTTGAACACTTCAAGCGATTAAGTACGGGTTGAGTCAACAAGGCGGGTCGAGTCAACGTGCCGGACTGACTGTTGGGAGTTTCAAATCTTTTCCTTTTTTACAGATCAACAGACCAGGTTGCTGGTCAGCCATGGGCTCAAGCCAACAGACTTGGGTAGGCTCGGGCTGAACTGCTACAATGTCAGGCTTGGGTAATCTCTGGGTTGCCAACGAGTTTTGGGCCCAATTTACACCCCTAGTCATAGCAAGTTGAACTTTTCATTTTGTTTCTTATAGTTTTTATTTATGTTATAAATTACAAATAACATCAGAAAAATGAAAAAATCTAGTTATATATTGAAAAGCTTTATTTTGGTGCATTTAAAATTTTTATTTTTAAGTACTTAACTTTTATTTTGCATGCAACAAATAAATGGTTAATTTGAGTATTTTAAGTAGCATGTGATATTGTCCATATGGTTTTATCAGTCAATGACATGGTGGTGTGTACATAAATATCAACATTTAGGCACTTTAACATGTTAGTTTGCTTAGCTAGCTTCTTAAATTAGGTCTATGGAGGCATTTGGATGAAAAACAAGCCTAAAAGAGCGTAGTGATGCAATTTTCCTCACAAGTCTAGACGAAGATCATAGAGTTCGAACTTTGCATTCCAGCAAAGTGATATGCAATTTGCCTTAAAAAATCCAGATGGCTTTGAACAAAGTCCTGAAGGTGTCGAACAGGTTTATCGATTTTTTATGTTTAAATGTATTTGCTTGGAGAGGCTATAAATAGAAAATCTTAAGAATGCATCAGGGTTTTCAAGATTCTAAGGAGAGCTCTTGGAGGCTAAATGACAGTGATTCCAAATGTCCGCAAATCGAGATCACATCCCGGTGCCTGGAGTCTTCTTTAACCATGAACGGCTAACTTCTCTCTCTCTCCTTGGGGTGCTTGGAGTCTTCTTTAACCATGAACGGCTAACTTCTCTCTCTCTCCTTGGGTTTAGATGAAACTGTAGCCAAATATCCTTTGTATTTTGTATTTGATTTTTTACATTTTTTAATCTAATTGATGATCGTATAATTGTAAGACTTAAATTCTTTCAATCTTTTAACTTTTTCTTCTAGTTACCATATATGTTTTCTATGAATGCAAATACCTAATTTTACAGTAACTTTTAGATATTGTGTTTCAAATGTGAGATAAGCTATACATGGATTAGATGGTTGTGACGAAATTATTGAGGACGATCCATGCTATTCAAAAATAGTTTATGTCAAGTTTGAATCACAATTTGTTCTTAACAGATGTGCTAAGGCTTGTAGCCATAGAAAGTCTATCTTGAGCTAATTAGTTAGATCCCTAATCAATATATGTACCCATTGATAAGAGAATATGGTGGATTCGAAACCCTAATTCTGTCTTATTATCAAAAACCCAATTGTTCAAGTTTCTTTTACTTATTTTAGTCTAGTTAAATCGAATCAATCCAATTTATCTTGTGAATTTGAGTTAAGAATTGGCTAGATAAAAACACAATTTAGCCTTTTTGTCGTTGTAGAACAATACTTGATCTTAGCTGTTATTGTACAGAGTAGTAATTTTTACTAAATCTTTATCTTTTATTTTTGGCTTGTAAACAACACGAACTAATTTTTGCAATGTAGGTGGTAGTGTCAGCTATGGTGGCAATGACGATGGCAGTAATGGCAGTAGTAGCGATGGCGATGGCGATGGTGGCGGCAGCGACAATGTTAGTAGCATATTTTCATTAAAAGAATTTCTATATTTTCTATAATTAAACTATTTTTAAAGTATCCCCCAAACATAAAAAAACAAAAAATATATATTTTCCAAAATAATTTTCCATATAAAATATTTTTTTCGTAAAATATTTTACGTCTAAACAAATGGAGCCTTAATTTAATTTTCATTTTTATTACCTACATTGTATGAATGTTTGCTTGAAGTTGCAGTTTAGATTGAGTATCGTCTTTAGTGACCATTATGTTTTTAATATTTGGGAGTAGTTTCACTCATCCTACTATAGCCATTAAGGGTTTAAAAGGCTTGATGCATTCGCTAAGTGTAATCTTGTATCCTATGAAAGAGGCTTAGTTAGTAAGTTGGTTTTATTTTTTCTTTTTCTTTTTCACTTACTTTACTTTATGACTAACAAATTATAAGTTGGAGGCATGATATGTATTAAAATGTACACATATAGGCCCTTTTAACATGTTAGTTTTTTAGTTAGTTTCTCAGTTAATCTTAGACTGAAATTGATTTGATAACAACACAATTTAGCTTTTTTTTTTCTTGTGGAACGATACTTTATCTTAATTGCTATTCCACGAAATAGTAGGTCTTTGTCCTCGTAAAGAGGCGCACAAATAACTTTGTTTTGATTGAGCAGTTCTTTGTCTTTGTAAAGAGTGTGGATAAAATTGCGTCTCTTTCTCTATTCACATAATTGCATTTATGTCTCGGTTTTGTCTTTATTAATAGAGACTCATCTCTGTCTATGTTGGGGAGATACATAGTATTGTCTTTGTCCTTTTGTATTCATAAATTCTTTTATTTTTTCACATTGAATATAAATCTTGTTTCACATTGAATATCACTTTTTTATTTTTTAGTTTTTGTGTGTGGACTCTTTTTATTTTCTCTCTTTTGTCCAATCTTTTTTTTCCTTGAAAATGCTTTTCAAGAATTTAAAGATATTTTGGGTATTTAAAAAACTCCAAAAAATTTTGAAAACAGTTTTTTAAAAAAAATTGAATCTTTTTTCCAAAAAATAAGTATAGAAAACTAAAAATATTAAAGACACAAAAGATACTTGTTTTAGTGAAATAAAAAGTTATAAAATTTGTAGCATTTTGACTTTGATATTAATTTTTTCTTATTTTTTAGATTTGTGTAATTAAAAAGTAGCTTTTTTCCAAAATATAAACAAAAATTTTAAAAAAATTTTTTACAATAGTCTCAAAAAAGTTAAACAAAAAATGAGCTAATTTTTTGACCGGAGATAAAATAGAAATAAAAAAGGAAAGTGTGGGTATTACTTTTAGAAAGAGAAAATGCTCATTTATTTGAGAGAGAAATGAGAAGAGTGAGAACTTAAGTTGTAAATTTCAACCCTGATTAAAAATTGAGAGTACATCTCAACTATTTAAAGATAATTTATTTTTAAGATATTTTAAAAATTTGAGCTATTTTATTATATAGATATTATCGAAAATAACTTCATCAAAAATAAAAATATAAATAAACAAATATAAAAATTTACATTATATGATTAAAACTTGGGATCTAGAAGGAGAAAAGGGAACACAATAGTCCACAATTGCAAAGAGTCAGCAAGCAAGTATAGAGTGAAATCCTAAGTGCAGTAGTCATGTATTTTCTTGTACACTCATTTTTATGTAGAGTACATTTATTATTTTAAGGACAAATCAAGCAATTGTAAGAAAATCAAGCAAGAATAAAGGGAACTCCAAAATGCATCCACATTTTTTTGGTACGCTCCCTTTTAATGTAAAATACAAGTTTTTTTTTATATTATAAAATGTCTTTAATAGTCTATCGAAACAAACGAAGATAAGTGTATTTAGAAACCTCCAAGTAAAGATGGAGAAGCATAAATTATTGGGAAACTATTAATCTGTCATGCTCTTACTATAAGAGTTATATTATGTATGAATAAATCTGTAAAATGGGACCAACTCATAAAAAATAAATGGGTTATGTTAAAAATAAGAAAACAAGAGTACAAGCGATTTGTTTCATTTCAAAAAAACAAATCTCCTAATTCCATAAACCCAACATCTAACCCCCCTAATTCCTTTAATTTGCCTTTCAATTTGGTGCCCCTTATTTCCGTCGTACCTATTTTAGCATCTTATCTTCTCTCTATCCTCCCCCTAATCATCCTCACCTAACATAAATGGAATTTAAAAACCAAGTCCTGCAATCGCAGTTTTCTAAAGAATAATTCGCCGCCTACCGAGGGTATTATAAGTATTCCACCGGCGTCACTCTCCAAGGATAAAACGGCTCCACGATCTTCGGAACACCACCAAGGATCGGCTACGAACGCTCTTCGTCTGTCTTTCTCTCTC
>JAOTRH010054684.1:0-19076 GCA_034768845.1 Heliamphora exappendiculata
AAACTATTGGGTTTGCACCTACTTATGGGTTATTTGAAATGATATGGGTTATTTGGAGTTTCTTGTGATAAAATTACTTGTAAGAACTGGGGGGATGGTGAAAGGATGCACAGGGGGTGAGATGTTTCTTTCTTTTTGAATTTTGTACTAGAGCTTTACAACTATTGGAGATTGTGATTGTGTGACACTGATTTAATTGGGATGTTGATGTAAATTTGTAATTATATTGCAGGCTTCTGAGGTTAGCAAAATCTAAAAAATCTTTAGCATACTTGCTTGAAATATACTGTGGTGTTTTCATAAACAAACAGTTACAGGTTTGTACTTAGACTTATTTTATGCATCGCTCTATTATCTTCTTTCCATGAGTATAGTGAAAATGGTTTTTGACGATAAATACTGCTTTGGTATGCGATTAGGCCCAGGAATATAATACCGCGATAAATCTTGTGATGTCAAAAAATTGGGGCTTACTTAATTGAAGTTAATTTTAAATTAAAATATGTTGGATTTACTAATATAATTGTAATAATAATATGTTATATTATTGGAGTTTTAGAGACTTTGAGAAAATTAAGCAATTAAGAAAAAAAGTGTGAAAATACATCTCAGCCGAAGCTGAGATGTTTCTGGAGAGAAATCGAGCAGGAAGGAGAAATCGAGAGAGAGACAGAGAGGAGAGAAAACGGAGAGAACCCAGGCGCGCACGACGCGCGACCAGCCGCCACAGTGCCACCATCATCTCCCCACCGCGCCGCTGGCGCCACCTTTCCCACCCTTCCCCGCCGGCGACCACACCCCGGTCATCCCCAGCCAACACCGCCGGCGTCTTCATCTTCAGGTTGTTCTTCTCTTCCTCTGCTTCTATCAGCCATCATTGGCGAACTTGAAAGCTTGGAACTTTAGTTTTTGCCCTAAAATTGATCATGTTACCCACGAAATTGAACGCCGCTGACTCGGAATCAGGCTTTACGCCGCAAGAGCATTGCATGGAATCATCTTGGAACCGAGTTTGAAGGTGGCCAACAATACCTAGGGTTTCCGAATTTGGGGGTTTTGCTCCTAAGAGGTAGGACCTTGACTATATCTTGATGTTTTGCTTAAATATGTGTTGATTTTTAACTAAATCTCCTTTGAAACCTGAATTTGTACGAGATTTAATTAAACTCTAGCTAGTTTTAGGAATTTGAGTTAATTCGCAGTAATTGGGATAAAGGGATGAAATTGGAATAGCAAATGAATTGTTTGAACCTTATGGCTTGCCAATTTATGAATTATCAATGAGAGTGACAAACTACATTGAACATATGGAAACTTCAAATGGCTAAATTCTAAGTTAGGTGTTGGGAAGTTGATAATTGGAGCACTTTATAAGTGATTTAAGGTGTATAATTTGTTGATTTGGGTTGTCAAGTTTAAAGTTTTATTTTAATTATGAGATTTGGAAGATTTATCAAAATTCTAGATTATTCTTAGAATATTAGATTTGGATTCAAGTTAAAAAAAGATGAGGAAAATTGGGACATATAAAGAGTCATTTTAGACTCTGAAAGTTGGGAAACTTGTGACCCTATAGTTGAACTCTTAATCTAATCTGGAGGTTAAGCAACACTGTTGGTAAAATCTTAGTTTGGTTGGTGTGGGTTTAAGGAAAATTCATGATATGATAAAATTGAAGTAATTAATAAGAAGTTTTGGCTTTGTAACTTGGTTATACGTGGAAGGAGGGCAAACTTGTGGTTAACTAGAAAATTCGGGAGTTGTGCAATGGAACTTAAATAATTCACGGGTTAGTTTCGTCAAGTTTGGGATTTGACTTGAAATCAAATAACCTGTGGATTAACTTGAAAGAATGAGAAAGTTTTCATAAAATCTACTTTTGACATTGTCATGAAACATGGTTATCATATAAGTTAAGTAAATTTGTCAGTCTAAATCTATTTGAAGTTGTGTGTATCACTTGAAGCGAAAATTAATCGATTTGAATTAACTTTTATTTTAAATCACATGAGGTTTGGAGTTATGAAGTGATAATATTGTGAAATTGACTTGTTTTGTGACAATTGAACGAGATGTTTAATGGATATAAGTTGTGAGTTGTGGGATGAATGGTAAGTTCATAGTTAATGAATATGATTTGGAACTTGGCGAGTTTTAATCTTACGAAAAATAATTAGAAAGATTGAATTTCATTGTGAATGAGACGATGTAATAATAATGGGAACCTTGTAACTTGATTTGTTTGAGGATTGTAATTTAAATCCATGGTTAAATCAAGAAATGTGGGGTTTAGAAATATCACTTTGAACCTTGAGATGTAATGAATAATGAATCCTAATGAAAATTTTTAACTAAATCTGGGCATGTGGTGAAGAAGAATTGAAAATGAAAATTTGATGAGAAAAGTGTGAAACGTGCTTTTGAGATGTATGATAGTGAACCTAATAAATGGGATAATGCGATGATTAAAGATGGTGATTTGGGAAAATCTGTTGTGAACACGATTTGGGATTAATGAATGGTATGGCTCATGGATGCTGTAATGAATATTGATTAATGGTTTAAAAATAGATTAGGGAGAGGAACCAGTTTTTGGATTGGACTCCCTATTGTTAATGGAAATAAATGGATGATTAAATATTGAACTGATGATGGATATAAATAAGTTGGGCTTGACTAGCTCCGCGGTGAAAGATCGGAAACTTGCGCAAGCTGGGTACCGTTGTCCTCGTGTTAGCCCCCGTAAAACGGACGCGGCTGAGATTGACACGGTCTTGACTACATGGCTGAGATTGTCGTGGTAGTGATTTGGATTCACGGTTGAGACTGTCGTGGCTTCAGTTCAATATTGAATTAACGGAATGTATAGTTAATTTAATAATGAACCGATGGTTGTGACTACACAGCTGAGATTGTCGTGGTAGTGATTTGGATTTACGGCTGAGATTGTCGTGGCTTTAGTTCAATATTGAATTAACAAATGGATAGTTAATTTAATAATGAACCAATGGTTGTGACTAGACGGCTGAGACTGTCGTGGTAGTGATTTGGATTCACGGCTAAGATTGTCGTGGCTTTGGTTCAATATTAAATTAATGAAGTACTTGGATAAATAAATAAATAAAATAAAGAGGAAATGTAAAGGAAATATGAAAAATGGATTGAAACAAAAGTATAATGGTTTAATAAGAAAAAGTAAAGGTTTCTATAAGCTGCACCCTACGTGGTTCGGTATTTAGGAAATGAGATAAATAAAAGAAAAAAAAAATTTATTTTGAAAGAACATGTAATGAAAATAAAGAAGGATGAAATGGATAATGGAATTTATGATTTGTGGGATCATTTAATTATGCGGGAACAAATGAAATGATTTAAGTGGTAATTAAAACGCAGGAACCTGGTAAGAACAATATATAAACTAGATCACGGTGACAGAAATTGCGATGATTAAAATTACTGATGTTAGGATGTCGGGTTTGTGTTGGTATAACAAGTTAAACGAGATAAGGAAATGACGTAGTGAGAATGAAGATCTGGTATAAAAACTTAATTTAACGATGAAATGTCTATGGATAATATACAAGTAAATGGTGAAATAGAAAAAAAATGGTTATGTTACGATAATCGAGGGAATGGTGAAAACTCCTTTAAAACAAGAAGGGTGCATGTGAGTTTTTGTTTAGCTATGGAAATGTGTTGGCTATTATAGCATGATAGCATTCTCTCGCACCTCACATATCATGTATTACATCATTTATTAGTCATTATCCTACGAGCTTCAGCTCACGTTTGTGGGTTTAACATTTTTACAGGTTTTGGATGATCAAAATAGGTGTCAGACAGGTCATGATTATGATGTGAGATTGAAGAATGAAGAAGTAACTTTTATTTTGTATTGAATTGATGTAATCAATTGTAGAACATAGAGAATGATGAAATGATTTTGAATGAATGTAATGAATATGAGAATACAATGAATGTTCACGTATGATTTAAATCTGTACATTTTAATTCTGTTAGAGATTGAGGTAGATGTACTGAAAATTGATATAAATAGTCAGTAAGTAGTTTTTATTTCGATTGAAAGTTGGAATTCAAGCTGAGCCTGAGTATATTTGATTTTTTGGGTTTAACAGGTGTTTCAAAAATTTGGGATAGTCCAAAAAATAAAAAAAAAATTGCCGAAATTTTTAAGAATTATACTTAGAATATTTTTGAAGTTTTGGAAAGGAATTTCTTTTAAAACAAATTAAGTCAAAGTGATTTTTCTTTAAAGAAGGTTCTAACTATAAAATTTGGTTTTATAGAAAGAGTTTCCTCGGTTATTTTGTGAAGTTGGGTTATCAAGTGGGGTTCACGTGCCTCGGGTCGAGGGCGTGATAGTTCGAGGTATGAGAAAGATGATTGCTATTTTCTAAAGACTGATTGCAACTTTCCTCACATGTCTTTTGCATTGACTGCCTCTGTTCCTTCTCTTCAGTGACATCTTCGGTTGGGTCACCCTTCTTTAACCAAACTGAAGTTAGTTATTTCTCATTTGAGTTATGTGTCTAGTTTAGAGTGTGAGGCTTGTCAATTGGGCAAACATTATCGTAGTTCTTTTCCTTTTAGTAGTTATGATCGTCAATCTGTGTTTTTTGATGTAATCCATACTAATATTTGAGGTCCTTCTCGCACTCCTAGTACTAATGGATATTTCTATTGTTATCTTTGTTGATGATTACTTTCGTACGATTTAGTTCTTTTTACTGAAGAATAGATCTCAGTTGCCTTTTATCCTTACCAAATCTTATAATGAGATTTACACACAATTTGGCAAACGGGTCAAAATTATTCGTTCTGATAATGTTTTAAAATATATCTAGTATACTGTTGATTTCTTTTGTGTGGATCGTGGTATTATTCACCAAACTACTTGTGCCCATACCTCTCAGCAGAATAGTGTCGCTGAGCGTAAATATCGACACTTATTAGATATTACACGTACTTTGTTATGCCAAATGCAAGTACCAAAACATTTTTGGGTAATGTTATTCTCACTGCATGTTATCTCTTAATCGTATGTCCTCCGTTGTGTTGAACAATCAGTCACCGTTTTTCTTATTATACCCTGGTTTTTCGCATTTTTCTCTCATTCCTCGAGTATTTGGTTGCGCTACCTTTGTTCATGTTCTTGATCTTGGACTTGATAAGTTATCTCATCGAGCTCGCAAATGTGTTTTTTTTGGGTACTCTTGCACTCAAAAAGGATATCATTGCTATCATCTCGAGTTTTGCCGATATTTTGTTAGTGCTGATGTCACGTTCTTTGAGTCAACTTCCTTCTTTACTTCTGCAGGTCACGACTTGTCTTCAGACCTTCTCTGTTCTCGTGAGGGGGAGTTCTCTACTCCTACGCTTCCTTTGCCAATCTCCTTCCCTGTCCAGGTACAATCCCCTCCTCTACAGGTGTACCAACGCTCTCAGAATCGATGGACTGTCTCTTATGGCCCGGCCACATTATTTTCACTGTCTGCGATCCTTCCTCCAGTTGATGACTTGCCTATTGCCTTGCGAAGAGGTAAACGTACATGTACTCAACACCCTATTACTCAGTATATTTCCTATGCTTGTGTCTCTTCTTGTCTTCATTCATTTGCTTGTGCCCTGTTTATTGTTTCTATTCCTTCTTCCTATAAGCAGGTTATGTCATTACCTGGATGGAAACACGCTATGAATGAGGAGATGAGTGCTTTCCATCAGAATTAGACTTGAGAGCTTACTTCTCTCCCTCCTGGCAAGCAAACAATGGATTGTCGTTGGATGTACACTATCAAATATCCATCAGATGGTTCCGTAGAGCGGCTTAAGGCTTGCTTAGTGGCTTAGGGCTACACTCAGACTTATGGTATTGATTATTTGGAGACGTTTTCTCCCGTAGCTCGTCTCAATTCTGTCTAAATTCTTCTATTTGTGGCAGTTAGTCGTTCTTGGCCGTTGTTTCAACTTGATATAAAAAATGCTTTTCTTCATGGTGATCTTCAGGAAGAAGTATATATGGATCAACCTTTTGGTTTTATTGTTTCTGGTAGTGAGAATATGGTTTGTCGTTTGCGAAAGGCTCTCTATGGTCTAAAGCAGTCTCCTCGTGCTTGGTTTAATTGCTTTAGTTCTGTTGTACTTGCCTATGGGTTTCAACACTCATTTGCAGATCATTTTGTCTTCTTCTACCACTCCTCCTGTGGCTCTGTTATATTGATCGTCTACGTTGATGATATTATTATTTTTTGTGATGACTCTGCTGGTATTGTTGCTCTAAAACACCATTTAGGTCAAACATTTCATACTAAGGATTTGGGTATCCTTCGTTATTTTCTTGGCATTGAGATTGCTTGCTCTTATCAGGGTATCTTTCTCTTTTAACGGAAGTATGTTCTTAATTTTTTATCTGAGATTGGCCTTTTTGGTGTTCGACCGGTTGATACTCCTATAGATTCAACAGTTAAACTTGATACTGACTTTGGCAATCTCTTTTTTGATGTTGGTCGTTATTGCCGTTTTGTTGCGAAATTAATTTATCTCATTATTACACGTCCTAACATTACCTATGCCATTGGTGTGGTTAGTAAATTTATGCATGTTCTTTGCCAACTTCACTTTGATGCTATTTGTTGAATTGTGCACTGCTTGAAAAGTGGGCCAGGTCGCGGTTTGTTCTATCAGCCTTCTCGATCTTTGTCTGTGATTGGCTTTAGTGATGCAGATTGGGCTGGCAGTTGCTCTGATCGCCAGTCTACTTCTGGCTACTGCACCTTTGTTGGAGGCAACCTTGTTACTTGGCGTAGTAAAAAACAGGTGGTTGTTACTCGTTCTAATGTTGAAATCAAGTATTGTACTATGGTGCATACTGCTTCTAAACTTCTATGAGTTCACTTTTTTCTTGTGGACTTTGGCGTTCCTGTTTCTTCACCGATGTTGATATATTGCGATAATCAAGCTACTATTTTCATTGCTAGTAACCTAGTCTTTCATGAGTGAACTAAGTATATTAAGGTCGATTGTTATTTCATTCATGATTTGTTGTTACGGAAACACATTATTACTCTGTATGTTCGCCCGGAAGATCAATTGGGCGATATTTTCACAAAGCTTTTACCTCGTTTCTCTTTTCAGCATTTATCCGTCAAGCTGCATATGTTTGATCTCTATGCTCCAGCTTGAAGGAGAGTGTTAGAATAGTTTTTTTTATTATTTTTATCTTTGTAGTTTATGTCTCAAGGGTCTCCTTTTTATTTACATTTTTTATTATTTAATATAAATATTTGGAGGTGAAGGGAATAGATTAAAAAACCCTAAACCTATTTTTCTCTTATTCTTTCTCTCTTCTTCTTCTCTTTTAATTCCCAAATCTTAAACTTTCAACTTCAACTGGGTGGTTACAAGTTGATCCATACATTTGAGGGGATGTGACTGCAAAAAAAGAGTTAGTGCTTTCTTTGTTGAGAATGTGTTCTTATTCGTTACAATAGTTTTTTCTGTTACTCAGTTAGCGCTATCAAGAATGGTAAAACTAGGTTAGGTGAATGAACTAAAGTACAAAATCCCATTCATAAAGATGCACAGACTAGTTTCATTGACTAAAAGTCATGATTTGGGAAATGTCTCAGGGATTATTGAAGGACTACTTACCTTAAGCAGGTCGTGTTGATCCCTCTTGAAGGACTACTTTAGTTTCCATTATCCTCATCTGGCTACCTGATTTCAACTATCCTCATAACCGTGTCCCATCCTTTTTATCCATTTAAAGTGTAAATATTCCTCGATAAACCACGTCGTTGTTTTTCAAACTACTTCTGTATCATTTTTCTTTTTTCTCATTTGCTAACCCCATGTTTTATTAAAACCACTAGCAGTTGTCTTTCTTTCCTTCTTATATCTTGTACATGAGGGCAGGCAGCATATAAATTTACTGTTCTTGAGCTACTTTTATAGTTGCATTTCCAAACAACCGTGAGTTAGCTCCTGCTCTAAATTTTGATTAGCTAGGCTGGTTACTTCAGAAAAACAAAAGATGCTTTCCTGGTGTTTAACTTCTGACAGTTCTATTTATCAACATTATCTGCTGATATTTCCTCACAGCATTTTTCTTTCATCATCATATGACCAAATGTTGCTACTCCACATGATTCACTCACATTTGTACGTCGTTTGCTACATTTTGCAAATACGCCTTGCTTACACTTTTTAGGTTAACTTTGCATCACAAGACCACCAGGAATGAATATCATAGTGCAAAATTGTAATTGCTGGGTCATCCATTATTTGCTGAGCAAATGTCACCTAATAGTGGTGTACTTCCTAAAGAAAAATGAATATCTTTACTTCCTCGTCTCTTCAGTCGATTATTAATCGTGTTAGATTCACTATGTTATAACCATTGTTTCTAAACACTAAAGGTGCACTAATGTGCCAAGGTTTCCTTGAATAGCAGAAATTGCTAGGCTGATGGAAATAAAGTGGATGTGATTTAGCCAAATCAATTTGAAGTAATTAACTATGTGATATTGCAATGTGCATAAAAGTACTAAAATCGAAAACATATGTATTGCATACAGAGTTATTGTTATTAACTTATTATTGTTGTGAACTAAGAGGGTTTATGGGTTGAACATACACATCCCCTTAGTTTAGAGTTTAATGTAAATTTTATACAATTTGAGTCCACATCATCAAAGTATCAACTTTACCATTACTCCAAGAAGAAAAACTGAAATTCTTGGTGGATTAACTATTATGTTTGGCCAAATCAATGTGCGTATATCTTTTCACTTAGCATATGCATTAGCTAAATCAAAGTAAATTTAGAATCTGCAATAAAAAGGGCTACGGTGTAGCCTTTTAGTTGAGGTACTATCTGCAGTTTAAAAAAAAAAAAAATTATTCTACATATGAATATACACCTACCTAGCATGTTTCTGTTTTGAGTTAATTGTACTATCCCCAATGAAAGTGTTTTTTTGTTTTCTTGCAGGAGTTTGAATACTTTCAACCATGATAAAGCATATATGTTATAAGTTATGTACCCAAGGAGGTGATAAAATTAGGCGTTGCTTGTATGCACAAACATTTGGTTTCCACAGTGGACAGGTACAGTCGATTTTGTCTTGAGGGTAACAGATACATTACTTCTCTTGAATCAACTGTTTGTAGAATGTGGATCATGATGATCTTTTTCTGGCTCCTCTAACCTGACTATTGATGCATCAGTAGCAATCTTTCAATTAATAAATTGTAAATGCATTATGTTTCGGGCAAAAAAAAAATCTCTTTCATTTTAGATTGTATTTTGCGTTCATCTTGTCTTCTAGTAATTTACTGTAAATGTTCTGTATTTTACTCTTCTTTTTTTTATAATGCCGAGTCGTGCTCAGTTTTCGTTCTTGCACTTTGTTTTGGACATTTTATGTATACATTTTTACCTTTGTTTCGGCAAGTGTTCTGGGGATTTGCTGGGATCTAGAAAGAACTAACATGGATAATGAGTAATTTGCCGCAATGATCACGTCAAGCAATGAGGAAAATGCTGGACTAGAAACTGGATATAATGCTTACTGTAGGAAACTAATGAAGGTGAAGTTCCAGTGAAATTGCATTAGGTGCACTGTGTAGGAAAAGAAGATATATGAGGGGTAACATAAGCAGAGTAGATATAACTAAATGGTGAGAAATATGGCTTGCCTAAAAGATGTCCACATCCCCAACATGCAAGAAATGTGGAGAGGCTGCAAGAGAAACTGTGTGTAAAGGATGGGATATTACATCAGTAAAATAATTAGCTATTAATGCATGAGGTGACATCAAAATACTTCTGCCACAAAAATGGAATTGTTACTCAACACCAAAAAAACTATTGTATGAAGTAACACGATATTTTTGAACTTCATCAAATATTTAACTTCATGAGGAAGTGCGAGATATATGGCTTGCCTTCCAAATAGCCGCACAAATCTGATGTGACCAGTGTTGTAGCAATCCATTTACTACCCTGGAGAAGTACTTGTTATTGCTCGAGTAGAGAGATCAGATGGATTGTATTTGCAACCTTAGCATAAAAATGAAAACAATTAAAGAATAGAAATATGCAATCACACTAAACACAAGATTTACGTGGTTCACTCAAATTAGTTAGGTCAGATAAACACAAGATTTACGTGGTTCAACCAAATTAAGGCAGCCTTGCAACGATTTCACTATGTAAGACAACTAATACAATAGTGTCCGAACCCCAACTAGAAGTGACAATTTGTACATGCCCAACTGGACCATAGACCATAAATTGTTCACAAAAAAATCTGCCTTGTTCCATGTAAACATAGACTCCGCTTAATAGTAGGCAAAAGTGTTTGAATCTTTCGTTAGTTTTGTTTTGTGTGAAACTCTTATTTTTTAGTTCCTTTTAAATTTTTGATTGATTTGAAATATAATAATTTTACCAACTTACAAGAAGGACAACTATGAGCAGTGACTTTTGCATCCATCCATCCTGTAGTCAAAAGCTAAAGGATATTCATCAACATAACAAACTCCTCCGGACTTGATACAAGAAAATTAAATTTTCAGTGGATGAATTTGAAGTTTGTTTGTTAAAAACTAGAGCATCATTTGTTTGTTCCTTTTTATTAATTTATTCATTTTTATTGTATCACAGACTTGTTTGGCTCCAAGAAGCTTTTTTGGCGTGGAGGATTATCTCGACGATGACAATAGCCGGCCATACACTTACCAGAAGGAGAAGAAATCAAAGAATCTCGACAAGCACGTCTCATTCAAGCAGCGCACAGTAGCTTACATGGAGCCATTTACACTCGATGTTTTCATCTCTAAGCGCTTTGTTTCAGCCTCGCTCACCCACAGGGTGACGAGCAAGCAAGTCGCAGTTGCCGGTACTAACTCGAAAGACATCAAAGCCGTGCTCAAGTCACGATCGGATATACCTGCTTGTTTGGCCATAGGTCGAATTCTAGCAGAGAGAGCACGAGAAGCCGATGTCTATACGGCTTCTTATACTCCGAGGGAGAGGGATAAATTTGAAGGAAAGACGAGAGCGGTTGTTCAGTCTCTCATTGACAATGGTATTGATGTTAAGATTTATCTTGATTGAGTTTTATTTTCATTTTTATTGTTAAATCTTCTATCCTCTCTCCAAATCTTGTATCACAACTTGTGTTGTAATAAGTTTTGTTTTTACCCTTCAAAAGGTGAAAATCCTTTGTTATTGTTCTAAATTCTTTTGCAGACCTCCACTCCATCATTACAGTGGAACACATTGGCTTCATGATCTATTTTTAGGACTTGTTGGTTAGCCAATCTATACTAATGTATAGAAAGAGAGCACCTATTTGGTGTGACCAAGTTGTGTGGATTTTTTAGATACCAAAAATGCCCTTAGTTTTTTAATGTCAAAATAATTTTATTTGGTTTTATCCATTAAACTTTTTTTCTATTACCTAATTTAAAAATTATAATTGTTCACAATTTTAAAATTAAATTATTTATTTTTTTAATTTACTTTAATTTTTGAAATATATATTTGTACATGCATGCGGGTGTCCACCTTTGGTAATCATAAACGGACATAAGGAAATATATAAGTTTATATATAAAAATAAGTGTTATATATTCACTTTTCTTCTATTTTCTTCCAATTTTAGAGGGAAAAGAAAAGTAGTTAGAACGTTTGTACCTTTTTCCCCTCATGATACTTTCATATTGTTTTCTTGTTCTCATAAAATTTAACAAAACATACTATAACTAATCATTTCCTTCCAAATTCTTTGTTTTCCCTCCTAACCCTTCAATTTTCCCACCCCACCCTTCATTCTAGACAATGGCAGGAAAGGTGGTTGTGATCAAAGGGTTGCAAGTTTATTAGCCACTTTATTCCATTTCCTTAAAGTATGACCAATTGTGTTATTGATCGTCTTCAATTGAGCTTTGCACTCTAAAATTAGAACTTTGTGTAGAAAATGTGTACTACGAACTCATTTGATAAGGTATCAAGTGACCTCGGAATCTGATTCAATCTCAACCTCTCTTAGTCCATTTTCCACTATTAGCTTTGAACCATGAAATATTTTCAAAGTTTTATCTCAAGATTGGTGCAAAATGAAATCTTTCCAAAATATCTCTTAGCCATGCTGCACCTATAGATGGGAAAAGTTATATCAAATGAATCTACTAAAATTACAATGAATAAACAAAAGAGAGAATCCAATGCCCTAGAATTGAGAAGGAAGGATGTTTTCATAGGCGAAAGGCCATGGGGAGATATTGTTCGTGATCCATGGAGCTCCGATCGAAAAATTGTATCCAAGATTCGTGACTAATCTGCAATCTATGAACTTTTTAAACGTAGCGAACTAAAATATCTGAGTAATTGAAGGAAAAGAAATTATCCCAAATCCTCCATATGACAGGAACATCTAGGGCAAAAGGAGTCTTGTGTTAAGCCTCTAACTTGTGTCTCTAACTTGTGTTTGAAGGTTTGTCAAAGTTTTCCTATGAAAACAAAACCAGATAAAATATTTTATCTTTTAACTTATAGGGGATATTTAATTTTACAATCAGTTTTAACTTCAAACAACAAAGCACTCTTGATCATTTTCTCATAAATCAATCTAATGATAAAGAAACCATTCTTACCAACACACTTATAATGGTATCAATGTCACTGAGATTAAAAAAGAGAATAAGGAGAGGAATGACATTAACATCAGACAAATGAGTTGTATTGAATCGGTTCATAAAAGAGCTATCACCACACTGCCCGTCCCTTTGCATATGAATATCTTTGCCATAGCAACCTTTCCTTTATTACCATGCCACTTATGAAAGTAATGATTTTTTAGACATTTCTTAGCTTAGAGTTTGAATTTGGAGGGACTGAACGTCATTTTAGGATTCTCGAAGGAAGTTTTGGTAAATAAAAAATAAAAACAAAAGCAATGTTATTGATACTGACTTTTCTAATACCAAGGCCTCCCATCCTCTTACTTGTACAAACAAAATTTCAATTCACAAGATAAATTTTCCTTTTGGTAGCACTATCACTTCATAAAGAATCACAATTAATGTTACCAATGTTAGCACAAATGGAAGCTGGAAAAACATTGAAGTATTGTAATATTAGGCCATATTTGTTTTGCGGGATTCAACCTTGGGTAGAATTGTCGATCTCAAATAATTTTTTAATCCCACGTTTAGATATAACATAGGCATCAAGATAGACAATCCTGAATGAATATTGTATCCCATAAATAAAAAATAACTATGTCTTGAGGGGGTAGTGAAATAGATTAACATTAAATTGAAATAGAATACCCTAATAGCTAAAATGACAATTTTTTCCTTGATTTATATAAGCCAAACTTTTCAATTAGAGTTTCATTTTCGTCTCTCATTTCTTATAAGAGAGAGAGAGAGAGAGAGAGAGAGAGAGAGAGAGAGAATTTTACCTTTGATTTATATAAGCTAAACTTCTGAATCAGAGTTTCAAACTTCTGAATCAAAACTTTATTTTCGTCCTTTATTTTCGTTTCTCATTTACTCAGAGAGAAAGAGAGAGGGAGGCGGTGACTACCATTCTTGTTAGTAGTGACCACCGAACTTATTAAAGCTACTGGCGATGACCACCATTCTTACCAACGGTGATCACCATTCTTGCTGGTAGTGACCATTCTTGTTCTTCCACTTTTTCACATCTCTTTTAATCGACAATAAAAAACGATGTTAGATCTAAATTATATTTAGTTTTTTCATCTTAAACCGAATATCTCGTCATCATTTAGGTATTTGTCCTAATTCAATGCTTAGAAACAAATATGGAATTGAATTAATACGTTTTGTATATACCTCTAAATCCTGTGAAAAAAGCAAATAAGTGATAAGATATAAATCAAGATTATATGTCCTTACATAATATATGCTATGACAATGTGTTTAGAGAATCTTTATCTTTCTATTTTTAATCACCCAAAACAAACATGACCTTATAATATTATTAAATGGTAGTATTGTAATATTGTCAAATGACATTGACAAAAATTTGACATTTCACCACAAAAGTTGCTCTGAGATAGGAAAATAAAATAAAATTAAGGGGGGTGTTTGTTGAATACTTAAAAGTGTGCATTTTTTCTTATTTTTATTAGCCTAGAAACCCAAAAACTTAAAACCTCGTGTTGTTTGGCTCATTAGGCTTTTTAAATGCTTTTCTGGTTTTTATTGTTTGACAAGAAAGTGTTTTAGCTTTTTAGCAGGTTTATAATTTTAGATCCAAAGTGACTAATTTTTTTTTTTTTACTAAACAAAAGGGACTATTTGAATTTTACTATTTTTAGACTTAAAAAATAATAAGTCTAAAAAACAAGCCCCTATCCAAACAAGGACTAAATAATAGATCTGTTATTTTCTTCCTCTGTTATTTAGGTTTCTTTGGTAATAAGTTTAAATTCATTTTTTAGTTTTTTTTTTTGGCTGAAGTTTCTTTAAAAATCAACTACCAAAAAGTAATGTGTTCCTTTTTCATGGTGGCTTAAAGTGACATTCAATTAAATATCTTTTACTTATTTAATTTAAAATTTTAAAAATAAAAAAATAATAATTTTAAATTGAATCATCCAAAACTTAGCGATCCATAGTATCAAATGAGATTGAAAAAGGTATGGACTAACGACTTATTTACTTACTTTATTTTACTTATAGTAATTTTTTTAATAATTTAGTTGAGTTATTATATTTTTTTGATTTTTTTACATCGAGACGAGCTAGTTTTTTTATCAAAATAAAAAAAGTATAAAAAAATAAAAAAAAGTTAAAATAAGTTAGTAAGTCAAATTTTAAATTTTAAATTTTTATTTTTAGTGAATTTTTTTATTATTTAATATTTTTTTATTTTTTTTATTTTTTCATCAAAACAATTCGAAAAGATATAAAACTATTGCCAAAAATAATAAAAAAAAGTTAAAAAATAAACAAAAAACAACAAAAAATTGTCCAAACGGGCCGAATGAAAACAAATCAAGTTTTAAGCGGATTTGAACCAGGTTGAAGTCCGAAATCGTCCGGTTATGGCTTTAGGATGACACGGTGTTCGATTTTTTAAAATAAAATAACTATAATATTTTTCATAAAAAAATCAACTAAATTCATAAAAAAAAAAAAAAAAATTATATTATTATTCAAGATACTTACAACTTAAAAGCAAAAAATACAGACCTAATAGATATTTTTACAAAAATTCAAAAAAATTATCACAAATAGGTTATCTTGGATAATCAAACTTTATTTATTTATTTTTTATTTAAAAACTAAACATTCTAAAAATCAAAATTTTTAGCCAAGGATATAAATTTGACCCAAAGCTAGTCGTCCACCTGGCCTGAGCCGGTCACTGTACAGGGGGGTTCGAGTCTGCTCAAAGCAGTAAACATTTGAGTTGGGCTTAGGCCTTGATTCTAAAGCCCGAAACTCGAATTTATTTTTTGAAAAAACCTATTAAAACTCTTAACGGTTGGCTTGGCCCCACGTTTGGCTCGAGATTAAAAAATGGTTATTTTTCGAAATTACATGAATTAAATCAATAATAAAAAAACATTAAAAAATAGTTAGTTTTTATTGAATGTTCAACTTTTATTTTATTTTTTTATATTTTATTATATATAAATAAATAAATAAATATACAAAACTTAAATAATAATAATAAAAATTAATAATTATTATAAGTTTATTTATAAACTAAAAAAATATAAGAAACTCATACTATAAACTATTTTTTACTATATATAAAAGTGATAAAAATAAGAATAAATATAAAAAAAAATTAATTATTTTAAAAATAAAATAAAATTATGGGCCTGTTTGGGAAAATTTACTTATTGGCTTATTTTAGTTATAAACTTGCTTATTTAGCTTATTAGCTTATTTTTGCTTATTTTTGTCTTATTTGAATTTTATTTATATTTTGATTAAAATTTTTTACTTTTTCGACTCACGTCAATGAGAAGAGTCTAAAAAATATAATAGTTTGACTAATTAATGAAACAAATTTACTAAAAATAAAAAATTAACTTAATTAAATAAGTAAATAAGTCAATTTATCTGTACTGGGCCGTATCAAGTTTTTGTGGTGTATTATTTTTTTAGAAGTTCGAAAAATCGGAGCGTAAAGCCTATGGCTCCCGGTCTAAGTCCAAAACCAAAACCCAGTCTCGGACCCTCTCCTCTCAAAAAGGTCGGCCGAGTCCGACCCGAACTCTTGCATGAACCCAACGGATTCGAAGCGGTCCGGGTCGAAATTACAACTCATTTTTTGCGATGCCAAACACGGGCCGACTCACCCGAGTTCCCAAATTCTCCCGAGTTAAAAACCCTGGTTCCACCCTAGAGAGGGAGAGAGAGAGAGAGGGGGGGAAACATGAAAATGGGAAGGAGAAGAAGAGGCGGTGGAGATCTCCGCCGCGACATCGAGTCCTGCAGGAAAAATAATTACGCCACCGTCGACGAAATCGTCGGCTACCTCCGTACTAGCTTCCCGGTGTACGGTCGTCACAAGCTCCAACCCTTCACCAGAACCGTTCAGAAAACCCTAGAGCACATGAAATCGAAGAGCGTCGCGCCAAGCAATCAAGACCGTCCGTCCACATCTAACTTCGTCGTCGACGGCGACGAAGATGGCGTCGACGATCGTCGTGCTCGTAAGAAGGCGAAGAGAATCGACGCTACGGAGGATAGGTTGCAGCGACTGGAGAATCAGCACATTCGATGGAAGCGAAGGGATGTCGATCGGGACCAGGACGGTGACCATCAGTTCGCGTCTTCGTCGGAATCAGAGTCGAGTGATGAGGCAGACGGTGCGGTTTCGACGTCCGATGACGCGATTTATGGAGAGAAGTTCGAGCCGAAGTTCGATTTGATGAAGTCGATGCTGCGCGCGAGTTATGGCGAGTCGAAGGGTGATGGGAAATTGAAGAAGGCGGCGAAAGACGATGAGGAGGAGAATGATATGGAGCTGGAGGAGGTTGGCAAGAAGGTTGATTTGCTTGAAGGGTTTAGGGTTTCGGATAAAAGAGATGCGAAATGTACAAGTAAGGGTGGTGGTGGCGAGGAGGAGGTGAAGGGCAAGAATGGGCCGAGGTTTAGGGATTTGGGCGGGATGGATGCTGTTCTGGAGGAACTGAAAATGGAGGTCATTGTTCCGCTTTACCATCCGCAGTTGCCGAGGTGGCTTGGAGTGAGACCGATGGCGGGGATTTTGTTGCACGGACCGCCAGGATGCGGAAAGACAAAGCTTGCTCATGCCATTGCTAACGAGACTGGAGTCCCCTTCTATAGGATTTCAGCTACTGAATTGGTCTCTGGTACTTCAGGTATGGATTAGTTTCTGTTCAAATTTATTTTTGGGTAATGCTCTGAAACAAACCAAACTATTTGGTTTCGTGTTGGGCTCGTTATTCTCCTCATGTAATCAAGTCAAACTTGAGCATATTTTGAAGTAAATTTAAATTTTCATTGCTCGGTTCGAACTTGGCATGTATGCAGTCTGGGGCTCTCCAACAAAATCAAACCATTGAGCTCGGAATTGGACGATTAAAGCTCATTTGAAATTGGCTCAAAATAAAATCAAGCCAATCCTGAGTATATTTTGAAGTAAATTTTCATTGCTCGGTTTGAATTTGACACATATGCAGTCTGGGACTGTGTGACGCAATCAAACCTTCAGCTCGGATTTGGATTGGATCGACTAGAGTTCATTTGAAATTGGCTCGGAATAAAATCAAGCCAATCTTGAACTTATTTTTAGGCTTGTTTTGTTAAGTTTTTAACCAAGGATTGAACAGCTCACTGCTAGGCTTGATGGGCTCATTTATATTTGGTTTATTTATGGGTGAACTTACTGATTTATGCGACCCGATTTATTTTATGAAAGTTCAACTTAATCATAAAATGTTCTTATATGAAAATTCAAGGTACTTGTGGTTAAATTGTGTATTTATGAACTTCTATTTGAATGTTTGCTTTGTATGATGACATGGTGTTATTAACAAAAACTTATGCAAAGAGGTAAAGTCTATTCTCCTCATTCATAACATTGTACAATATGTATCAAATGGCAATACTTTCGATTAGGTTTATAAAGTTATAAAGAGAGAAAGATGGGACTAAGAGAGATTATATTTTTGATAGAAGTATGTGAATGAATAAAAGTGTAGAGCCTCGAAAAACTGTAACAGTTGCAAAAACATAACATGACTTTTGGGTTCACACTAGATGGTGAGTTTCCTTTGTAATATAGTATAGATAGATGTGTAATATTTGAACGAAAATTAGGAAAGTTTAGCATTGAGTTGTGGATGGTGCAATCTAGAAGGAAAATTGGTTGGAGATTTGTATTTTTGGAGCTGTGCACATGAATCTTACCAATGTTGTGAGTTAACAGCCCTAATTCTAGCATTCTACCATTCTTAATCTCAAACAGTATATTAAAGTTACGAAGACCATGACACAACTTCACTTTTGGGTCGCCAAAATTAACATATTTTTCATTAACTTGAAAAATATTTTGTTTAATTTACGTGTTGCCAAACACCAAAGAATGCTCGGTCAAAACAAACGGAGGCTAAGGATATTTTTGTTATCTATGTATTTTATTTTCAGTATAAATACATCATAACGTTTGTGGTTTAACTCAATATTCGGAAGAAACAAAATAAACAGAATCTACATAATCGACTGATGCCCCCTATCACAACAAGGCAGCTAGCGAAAAAGTGAGCTACTATAGCATCATTGCTCATCTTCCCCTTGATATCAGATGACTGAACTCTACCCGTTTATGTTGGATGGGATTGGATCCAATCCACCCTCAGGCCTTGGAGGAGGATATATTGAGATAGGATTGGATGCCATGTCCTTGGGGTGACTTCGAATAAGAAAACCTTTGTATTATTATTTTTAGTTGAAGCCAGGGTTCTAAATAACGTCCGTTACGTAACGGATCGGCCGTTACGTAACGGAATATTGGGAGGCCGATCCCGTTA